>JACXGM010031052.1:0-13036 GCA_016801145.1 Umbra pygmaea
GGTCATGTGTTTATGTGGTCATGTGTTTATGTGGTCATGTGTTTATGAGGTCATGTGTTTTTGTGGTCATGTGTTTATGTGGTCATGTGTTTATGTGGTCATGTGTTTTATGTGGTCATGTATTTATGATGTCATATGTTGGTCATGTGATCATGTGTTTTATGAGGTCATGTCTTGTTAATGTGTTTTATGTGGTCATATATTGGTCAAATGTTTTATGTGGCCATAAATTGTTCATGTTATGTGGTCATGTGTTTTATGTGGTCATGTGTTTTATGAGGTCATGTGTTGGTCTTGTGTTTATGAGGTCATGGTTTGATCATGTGTTTTATGTGGTCATGTGTTTATGTGGTCCTGTGTGGGTCATGTGTTTTATGAGTTCATGTGTTGGTCATGTGTTTTATGAGGTCATGTGTTGGTCATGTGTTTTATGAGGTCATGTGTTGGTCTTGTGCTTTTGTGGTCATGTGTATTTTGAGGACATGTGTTGGTCATGTGTTTATGAGGTCATGGTTTGGTCATGTGTTTTATGTGGTCATGTGTTTATGTGGTCCTGTGTTGGTCATGTGTTTTATGTGTTTATGTGTTTTATGTGGTCGTGCGTTTTATGAGTTCATGTGTTGGTCATGTGTTTTATGTGGTCATGTGATGGTCATGTGTTTTATGAAGTCCTGTGTTTATGAGGTCATGTGTTTGTCGTGTGTTTATGTGGTCAAGTGTTTATGTGGTCATGTGTTTGTCGTGTGTTTATGTGGTCAAGTGTTTATGTGGTCATCTGTTTATGTGGTCATGTGTTTATGTGGTCATGTGTTTATGTGGTCATGTGTTTGTCATGTGTTTATGTGGTCATGTGTTTTAAAAGTTAATGTGTTTGTCATGTGTTTATGTGGTCATGTGTTTATGTGGTCATGTGTTTCTGTGGTCATGTGTTTATGTGGCCATGTGTTTTACAAGGTCATGTGTTTATGTGGTCATGTGTTTATGTGGTCACGTGTTTATGTGGTCATGTGTTTATGAGGTCATGTGTGTTTGTGGTCATGTGTTTATGTGGTCATGTGTTTATGTGGTCATGTGTTTATGTGGTCATGTGTTTATGTAGGCCCCAGGAAGAGGAGATGCTGATCCAACTTGGTGTAACCTGTCAGTAATCTCCCTTCCTGCTCCTTATCGTCTCCCAGATACCCCACATCATGCTGCAGTGTGGCCGAGATCATGTCTGTCCTGTATTTCAACACAATGAAGTACCGCCCAGAAGACCCCAAGAACATCAACAACGACCGCTTCGTTCTCTCTAAAGTCAGACACCTCAGATTAACATGTGTCCATTGAATTTACATTTTCTAATTTTAAGTGGAAGAATTTACCCTTTATTTCACCTCCACTTTATTGGATTAATAAAGGTTTAGTTAGCACTCTATGGCTGTCTTGTGGCATGTAGTAGACTAGATTAAAATAGCATTCAAGTATTCCTGTTAGTGTCATAGACATATTGTATGAGCGTGGTAGTGCTCGTACAATAACCCTTGTGTTGCCCTGTCAGGGTCATGCAGCACCAGCGCTGTACTCCATGTGGATGGAGACAGGTTTCCTGAAGGAGAGTGAGCTCTTCTCCCTGTGCCAGGTGGAGACCAGCCTGGAGGGACATCCCACACCTGTGAGTCATCACTACTACACCCATAGACGTAGATAGAAATCCAACACCTGTGAGTCATCACTACTACACCCATAGACGTAGATAGAAATCCAACACCTGTGAGTGATCACTACTACACCCATAGACGTAGATAGAAATCCAACACCTGTGAGTGATCACTACTATACCCATAGATGTAAACAGATATGTTATACCTGTGAGTGTTCCCTAATACACCCATAGATGTAGATAGAAATCCTACACCTGTGAGTGATAACTACACCAATAGATGTAGGCAGATATACTTGTAAGTGTTCCCTACTACACCCATAGACGTAGATAGACATGTTATACCTGTGAGTGATTACAACTACACCCATAGATGTAGATCGATGTCCCACACCTGTGTGTGATCAACCATAGATGTAAACAGACAAATAAATAAAAAATGTAATACATTTCGGAATAAGGGTGTATTATAATAAAATGTGGAAAAAGTGAAGCACTGTGGATACTTTCTGGATGTACAAACAGTTAGCCTACACCTTACCTTTAACAGTGTAACAGTTCACTTAGCTTTAACAGTTTAACAGTTCACTTACCTTTAACAGTATACCAATTAGCCTACTCCTCATCTTCATTTATAGTAACAGTCCTGTCCCTGTGTATGTGTTGGAGTTTCAGAAGCAGCAGTTTGTGGATGTGGCCACTGGCTCCCTGGGCCAGGGCCTTGGTGTAGCCTGTGGGATGGCCTACACTGGGAAGTACTTTGACAAGTCCAGGTAAGAGCAGACACAAACACATGCAAACAGTTTTATTGGATTGGTGTGGTTCTGTATGCAGTTCTCTGAAGTGTGTACTGCAGTGAATACTGTAGGCTGGATGCTTTTCAGGATCTAAAAGGCACAGTGAGGTGTTTCATGTTTTTGTTGTATTTTGTCAATTCTATCTTGTAGGGAGCAAGTACATTTTACAGTATTTAATAAATGGTGAGCTGTTTTGAAACAAGTGAATTAAGAGCTTTTTAACACTAGTGAATAGTGGTGTCCTAGAACAGTTGTGCACATTAAGTTTTTAGTTTTTTTTGTATTTTTGTTTTTTTGTGCATTGTGAGTTTTTTTTAAGGTTCTCTGAGTGCGTTTTAGCTTCGTGCTCTGCTCCCCCCCCCCAATTCTTCTGCTCTAATAATCACAGTTCCTGGCTGCAGCAGCTCAGTTATTTTTACCATCCAGAGATTCTCTGTCACAATTCATTTCAGGGCTAGTGTACTGGACCAGTTTCACATTAATATTTATCACTTAGTCCATTGTTCAGAAGCCCCAGTCACATTTCAGGTTTGAGTTTATGTTTAGCCTCCCAATGAGGACTGTGGCTCTCTTGTATGTGGAATGTGAATATTAACTGTTTCTAAAAAAATAGACTCTGCCTGAAATAGATTTGTACTGAAGAAGGATTTTGTATGGTCACTGATAACATAAGCAGATTATCAAACCATTTTATCAAAAGATTGCAGTTTGTTTTATTCAGCAGAATCTGTGTGTCTAGACCAGTGGTTCTCAAACCTCTCCTCGGGGACCCCCAGCTGTCTCATAGTTTTGTTGTAGCCCTGAACTAACCCACCTGATTGAAGCAGGTAAGGGCTTGATGATTAGTTGGCAAGTTGATTCAGGTGTGCTAACTCTGTGATACATCTAATATATGGCATGGCTGGGGGGCCCCCAGGAGATGTTTGAGAACCACTGGTGTAGACTACTCAGAGTTGTGAGGAAATACAGTACCTCCTTGGCACAGGACATTGTAAAGATGTTGTTTGGTTGTAAAGACATTGAATAGACATCGTAACAGTGCCCTGTGCCCAGTGGGTAACAGCTTCAGTGTTATAGATGCTGTGCTTTGTTACAGTAGGAATACAGGAAGAAAAACAGTAACAGTGGTGGTGTTACAGAAGGTGTAAAGTTATCTAATCTTTTAGTCAGATGTGTGGTATGGGATTGTGTAAATGAGGGTACTGGGTCTATGCTGTTGACATAAAAAAAACCTGGGACCATTTGGATCGAGCACATACACACCCTTGCGTCTCACCCCCCCACACACAGCTACCGTGTGTTCTGCCTGCTGGGGGACGGAGAGATGTCTGAGGGGTCCGTGTGGGAGGCCATGGCCTTCGCCTCCTACTACCAGCTGGACAACCTGGTGGCCATCTTGGATATCAACCGACTGGGCCAAAGCGATGCAGCTCCACTGCAACACCACCTAGACAAGTACCAGAGACGCTGCGAGGCCTTCGGGTGAGTGTGTGTGTGTGGGTGTGTGTGTGGGTGGGTGTGTGTGTGTGTGTGTGTGTGTGTGTGTGTGTGTGTGTGTGCGTGCGTGCGTGTGTGTGTGCGTGCATGCGTGTGTGTGTGTGTGTGTGTGTGTGTGTGTGTGTGTGTGTTTGTGTGTGTGTGTGTGTGTGTGTGTGTGTAAAGCAGATTTACTAATGAGGATTGTGTGAGGAAGACAAACAGTGGGAGAGACAGAGATCATTTTGTGGAATGTGCTACAAGCAAGAGAGTTTTTGAATGAAGGCTTCAAGTACTATTAAAACATCAGACAATAAACCAAAGCATCACCTATTACATAATGTAAATTAACAGCCAAATATTACATATTTATTTGTCAAATTTAACCAAATGGATTTACGTCAATTCAGTCAAACATCAAAAGGCATTTCATTTTTAGAATGTCCATGAGTGTTACATTGTATTTATTACTCACATATATAAAACCAAATTTCATTGTTTCATTCATGAAATGTTATATAGTGCTACAGGGTTTCATTGACAACAAAAACCAAAACCTTATTCTTTAGAAGGGGCTCCTGAATTGTAAAGTGTTAAAGTCACTGCCTCGCAGTACCACTGAATCAATGCGGCCATGTGTTCAAATCTTGGGTACTGCATACAGACTGACACTGCCTGTTAGTCTAGCAGTGGGGTGGGGCAAATCAGAATAGCACCATCCAGGGTTGTTGGGTGGATGACAGATAGCGTTGTCTTGTCTCTAGCGACTCCTTGTGGTGGGACGGTAAGCTGCAAGCTGAATCATGGTTGTTAGCTGATGTGCTGTTTCCAAAATATTTTAAAAATCAGTTTGAGAAAAATATTGATTTCCTAGATAGGGCTATTGCATGAAGTTACATAATCTAATTGTCAGTTAATATTACTAATTTTGTAAAAAAAAACTAACTTACTAACTAAACAAATTTAGATATTTTGCTCCAGATTAAAATTTCCTTGCATTGAGCCAAGAATATCACATATTTTTGGAAATTATTCACAAAAATATTTTGGGAAATTCAAAAAGCAAATCACCTCATAATATTCCCCTATGTCCAAAACTTAATTAAACTAAAAACACTTGTTTTTTATTCAACAATAAACATTTATTTTCCCCATCAGACAGGAATTGTATTGACAGTTGCTCATTGTACATCTGCAAAGATGTGTACATGTGTTTTTATTTGTTTTCTGATGAATGTTCCTGCGTACAGTTGGCACGCCATCGTTGTAGACGGGCATAGCGTGGAGGAGCTGTGTAAGGCCCTGAGCCAGGCTCGCCACCAACCAACCGCCATCATTGCCAAAACCACAAAGGGCAAGGGCATCCCAGGTACACTGACTCACAACTATTGCCCATCATACCAGCCGACAGTCACAGGATAAGCTCCTTTAAAGACATGATATCGGTACCGGAGTCAGTTTACATCTATTCAATCTATGCATAACACAAAATTAAACAATAAGAATATTTGTATTATTCTCATACCCATGGTTTACGATTTGTATAAACCACATCACAGTTTAACCAATCATCATTCAACATTTGAACCAGTCTGTTTATAATGTAGTGAGTACACTGCATGCAGTATGTGTTATGATGTGTTATCTGCTCTCCAGCTGCGGAGGACAAGATGGGATGGCATGGAAAGCCCCTGCCCAAGGACATGGCTGACGGAGTAGTGAAGGATTTGCAGGCGCGCATAACTAGCAGCAGCAAGCGCCTGTACCCTGCCACGCCTGTAGAGGATGCCCCTCCCGTCAGCCTGCGCAATGTCCGCATGCCCAGTGCACCCAGCTACAAGCCGGGGGAGAAGGTAACGCCTCACATACACACACCCAGTGTACCATACTCACCTGCTGATGTATTCTCATCCCAATTACAGGGGATTTTTACATTGAAGGCAATTAGGTTACTAAGACAATTAGGTTTAAGTGCATTGTTCAGGGGCATAACTAAAGATTTTTTAAATATTTAGTTGGCTCTTTGATTAGAATCAGCAATGTTTCACTTATATGAGTGAAATAGGTTCTCTTCCAAAATTATTCATGAAGTGTGTTAAACTGCATTCTATGTTGTGAACGTCTGGAAGTACTGACACACATCTTAATATTATAATGATTCATTGGTTGTCGAGTTTATTTCTCTATCGATTGTTTTACCAGATCTCCACCAGGAAAGCGTATGGCATGGCCTTGGCCAAGCTGGGCCGGTACAACGAGCGCGTGGTCGTCCTGGACGGAGACACCAACAACTTCACCTACTCAGAGATCTTTAAGAACGAACATCCCAACCGCTTTGTCGAATGCTATATCGCTCAGCAGAACATGGTAGGATTTACCCCTTAATACAAGCCTGAACCCAGTTAATCATAAATCTGATCCTATCACAGACCCAGTTAACCTTAACTCCAAGACTAACCCAGACCCAGTTTTTTTCAAAGTGTTTCGTCAGGATCCGATGAAAGAAAGCCTGGACCTTCTGTATGTATCAAACAATGACCAGTTTTAAACTGTCCTAAAGCATCTGTCCAGCTATGAACAGGAATGAAACAAAAAATAGAATTGCATCATTTGGTGGCTCATCTTAGCGGACTTCTCTGTGATGTTCTGGTGCTGCTAAACCAAGTGGGCCCTACCTGGGTCCAACCAACCTGTGAAACCATTCTGTGAGCATTGCTTCTTGCCTGTGTGCCCATGTTGATTCATTAGTAAACCCCATTGCAACCAGTTAGGAACGCTGGTGTGCAGGGCCAAGTCCCTTTCGTGGCTCTGGTTGGCTGAATCAAGTACTGTAGCTCTGTGTGTTCCTGAGGCTGGTCTGCTGAATAATTCATATAGGCCCATCCATAATGGAAGACAGAAAACATGGTAGCAGAGAGCCTGACACTTACAGAATGGACTTCTTCCTCTCTTTCCCTTTGACTGGACACATACTTTAACTCCACCTCGTCTGTCTCCTTCTCTGCCCATCTCTCTCTCATCGTCTGTCCCCTTCTCCCTTCCACCAATCCATTAGTCTCAATCCCCTACATTCTCTCCCCTCAATCTGCCCTCAGATGGATGTTTTGGTTTTATTTATCTGTTGTTGTGTCTTTGGGCAAGACACTTTACCCTAATTGCTCCCAGGTCGTTGCTGTAAATAAGAAATTGTTCTTAGTCAACTTACCTGGTTAAAATTTTAAAAAAAATAAAGCCTGGCTCTACTGAGCTACCTGTCCACTGGGCTCGTTCCTCCTGTACTGTTGAGATGCTCTGCCATTGGGCTCATTCCGTTTGTACTGTCGAGGTGCTCGGCCGTTGTGCTCGTTCCTCTGGTAGCATCCGGTTGTTCAGATGTAGGTCAAGTTTGAAGAGCAGCTTTTATGACAGTCATGCTGAGCTAGGAGGTTAAATATTAATCAGTGAGAGGAGGTCCTGTTAGTCTGACTGACTTGCCTGCTGGATGTCTGAATGGCTGGCTGGCTTGCTGGTTGAATTCATGGCAGACTGACTGATAGTTAGAGTTGCTGGCAGCAAGACCTCTGTCAAAGCTGACTGCAGAAAAAAAGCCAGTATAGTACGATATAGCAGACAGTCAGTCTAATAAGAAATTGTTAATATTAATTACAGGAGCATGAAAGAAATCTGAGGAGAATTACAATTTTCAGCAATACAGTAGTAATGGTCAATTGGAGTTTGTTAATATTCTATCGAAGGTGCAATCTGCAGTTCACATTAACATAGGGGGTTGCTATTGTTTTGCTGAAAAGAAAAGTAATATTTTGATGTGAGAGCCAGAGGTACACACAGCAGAAATGAAAAATGTACTTCCATACAATCACACAAGTGCTGCTCTTTGTACACAGGCAGGGTGGAGAAGGACATATGGACATGGGATAGCAGTTGCCTCTGGCTGCTACAGAATAGAAATAAGCCTCTTCAATAGCACCATCGAGGATTTGAAAGCCATCTAGAGGACAAGTGCAGGAGGATTGTGAAGGGCTCTGGAGATTGGAAACAGGAAATGACAACGTGTGAGAGAGGAGCCACTGATTCCTCCCATGTGGACCATAAACTCTTGTGCTTCTGGGCTCACTGGCTTTTTCTTTAACTTTACATTACATTTTTCTGACTTCTCATTGAACTTTACATTGGTCTGTGCTTTGGAGATTGGCTCAGCAGTTAAGGTCACAAGCTGAACCATTCGTCCAAATGTTTAGGAAAGAGTATGCAGTTTGGGAATCCTTCTAACTTGTTAGATGGTGACTTTCATGTTCTCCTGACAGTAGCGTAATTGAGGTAATTGTCATTATTCTTCCTGTTCAATCTCTTAAAGTGTCCTCTTCCGTAGGTGAGTGTTGCTACTGGCTGTGCGGCCCGTGATCGGAATGTTGTGTACGCCAGCACCCTGGCCTCTTTCTTCACCCGCGCCTACGACCAGCTCCGTATGGCTGCCATCTCGGAGAGCAACATCATCCTTTGTGGCTCCCATTGTGGCCTGTCCATCGGTGAGTCTGTTAACCACCCAAACACTGGGCTCACCCCCACGTCACTCTCACAACCCCCCCACCACCACAAACGTCAACCTGCAAACTACTGTAACATGATGGACCCCAGCAGGTTTACCAGTGGGGCAAAGCTTCAGGTATTGACCGTTTCTGACAGCTGCTGGTAGGGAAGTGAAGGAAGCCCTTTTGAGAAGGCCTGCCTGAATGACTGTCCTCCATGTTTGATCCAAGTACCTTCCTTTCTGTTCTCTCTCCACGTCAGTGTTCTCCTCTTCACCTCCTTCACCCCGCGGCCCCTAGCCTCCTCCTCTCCTTCTCCCTGACCTCTGACACCTGACTCCTGAACCTGTCTTTCCTGGACACTCTCACCTTCACCAAGGGACCTGGTGTCCCTCTTATGTTAAATCCTCAGGTACACTGCATGGTAATCCCTCAGGTACACTGCATGTTAATCCATCAAGTACACTGCATGATAATCCCTCAGGTAACTGCATGTTAATCACTCAAATACACTGTATATTAATCCCTCAGGTACAATGCATGTTACTCCTTCAGGTACACTGCATGTTAATCCCTCAAGTACATTGCATGGTAATCCCTCAGGTACACTGCATGTTAATCCCTCAGGTACACTGCATGTTAATCCTTTAGGTACACTGCATTTTAATCCCTCAGGTACATTGGATGTTAAATCCTCAGGTACACTGCATGTTAAATCCTCAGGTACACTGCATGTTAAATCCTCAGGTACAATACATGTTAATCCCTCAGGTACACTGCATGGTATTTCCTCAGGTAGATTGGATGTTAAATCCACAGGTACATTGAATGTTAATCCCTCAGGTACACTGCATATTAATTCCATCATGTACACTGCATGTAAATCCTTCAAGTACATTGCATGTTAATCCCTTATATGCACTGCATGTTAATCCCTCAGGTACATTTCATGTTGATCGCTCAAGTACAATGCATGTTAATCCCTAAGGTTCATTGCATGCCACTCTCTCCGTCTGTCTGTCTGTCTGTCTGTCTGTCTGTCTGTCTGTCTGTCTGTCTGTCTGTCTGTCTGTCTGTCTGTCTTTCTGTCTGTCTGTCTGTCTGTCTGTCTGTCTGTCTGTCTGTCTGTCTGTCTTTGTTAAAATGTCTGCTCACTCAGCCATGTCACTCTGTCCTGTTTTCAGCATGGCTGGCTGTCTTATTAACCTGCATGTCTGTTATGCCAGCTGGCCTTGCACCAAATTTAAACGTTCAACTGATTGAGACTTCGCAGATCGTCAAAGGGATGTGGTTTGCAGTCATTTACAGTACATTAAAGTAACTGATAGATCACATATTGTTTTGCTTTGTAGTGCATGGTAACATTTAGAAATAAATGAATGTAACTGTGAGTTTTTTAGGGGAGGATGGGCCATCTCTGATGAGTCTAGAGGACATGGCCATGTTTAGGGCAATCCCCACTGCAACCATCTTCTACCCAAGTGATGGCGTTTCTATTGAGAAAGCAGTAGAGCTGGCCGCGAGCACAAAGGTAATTATTTTTCCCTACTGCCAAAATTATGTATCAGCACTTACTCCCATACCCCCAAATCTATTCGTTCTCCGGAATTAGTTTTATTTTTGGCCCATCCACCACCCCATCTTAATCCTATAGCGGGATATATGGGTTTTGTGTTCACACCTTACAGTGTATTAAAGTACATGTTTAACAGAGACCTCCAGTATATATTGCATTATGTTATCTTTTGCCAGGGTGTTTGCTACATCAGAACCAGCCGCCCTGAGAACTCCGTCATCTACAGCAGTAATGAGGACTTCCATGTTGGACAGGCGAAGGTCCGCAACTCCCCTGGGTGGACCTTAGATAGTTTTTTGGGCATGTCATAGTGTGGCTGTGTAAAGCAAAGTTTATTCCAATTAAATCTCATCGTAATTACATAGATCTCATCTTAAACACAATTACAGGCTACACTAAACCACTTTAGTATCACCTTCAGGACATTGATTATTGAGTCAGGATATGATTAGTTTGTCAGGTGACTGAGTAGCTGAAACATAAATGGATAGCTTTATCAGCGTGATGGTAAGCTTATTCATTGATTGGATAGGATGAGAAGTCCTTCACATTTTAGCAGATGTTCTTATCCATAGCAATTTACATTCCCCTCGCCCCAATGACATTTGGCCCACTCTGGACCCAAACCGGCTACATTTTGAAGGCCTAACCACAAAGCCATCTGATGCCCTATGATGGAAACATATGCCCTTTTTGATAATTGTGTGCTTCTCAGGTGGTGTACCAGAGCACGGAGGACAAGGTGACCGTGGTTGGAGCTGGGATCACTCTGCATGAGGCCATGGCTGCAGCTGACATGCTGAAGAAAGGTGTAGTCAACCAGAACTACAGAATGTAGCTGAATGTGACTAACATGGCTAAATACAAAATGTGGCTAACATGGCTAACTATATAATGTGGCTGAATATGGCTAACATGGGTAACTATAGAATGTGGCTTAATATTGCTAACATGGCTAACTACAGAATGTGGCTGAAGGTGGATAACATGGCTAAATACAGAATGTGGCTTACATGGCTAACTTCAGAATGTGGCTGAATGTGGCTAACATGGCTAACTATAGAATATAGCTGAATGTGGATAACTATATAATGTAGTTTAATTTGGCTAAAAGCTAACTACTGAATGTACCTTGTGTACATTGTGGCTAACATGGTTAACTACAGAATGTGGCTAACATGGCTAACTATAGAATGTGGCTGAATGTGGTTAACATGGCTAACCACAGAATGTGGTGAAATTTAACGTGGCTAACTACAGAATGTGGCTGAATGTGGCTAACATGGCTAACTATACAATGTAGCTGAATGTGGCTAACAGCTATCTACTGAATATACCTTAATTTGGCTAACACAGAAAACTACAGAATGTTGCTGAATGTGGCTAACACTGCTAACCACAGAATATGCCTGAATGTGGCTAACATGGCTAACTGCAGAATATGCCTGAATGTGGCTTACTATATAATGTAGATGAATGTGTCGAACATGGCTAAATATAGAATGTAGCTGAATATGGGGTGTGGAGAAATACAGGGCTGCCAACTCTCACGCATTGGTCATATATATATAATATTTTTTAAATATTTTTGCTGTATAGTATTGATGCTGAAAGAGCCAAAGAAAATTGCTTTGTAGGCAGGAAAATTTTGGTTGGCCCCACAAAATCTCACTCCAAGGTTTTTTAAAAAGTTGGCAGCTAGAAATATATGCATTCAAAACCAAGAGTTTGGGAAATGTACCTTTACTGTAGATGGTTTCATGTTATAGGTTGTGTGACAAACACATTCGCTATATTTTTTATTTGTAAATATTTCAAAACAACATAGAACTCAGTCTGGGGCAATTCTTTACAATTAAATTCTCTGAGATTAGTAGATGACATTAGAGGACATGATGTGGAAATCCGCTGCTATTAAAAATATTAAATTGGTGTTAGTGCAGAACAATATTTCTCATATGCAATCATTTCCAGCTCCAAAAGTGTTATCCCTCTTGCTAAAATAAAAAATAATTGATTGATGGTTCTGATGTTAATGCATTTTTTTGATCTTGGTTTAAATACTTCATAATGCGAAACTAAAAGTTAGGTAACATTCTCCAAATTCATAGATTTTCAAAGAATTTCTGGAGAAAGGATTTCTAGACTTTCTGCATATTCCCTTCTGTTTCTGGAAATAGTCCAATCAGAGATAAGTACTGTTTATTAACAATTTGGTATAAATCTTTTTTTTCCAAAGAGAGGATCTTCATCAGGGTGATTGACCCATTTACTATCAAACCACTGGACTCCAAGACCATTATCGAGAATGCCCGCCAGACCAGGGGCCGGATCCTAACCGTTGAGGACCATTACTATGAAGGTATTATTTTGTGTACATTATGACACAGAGGGTCCAAATGTTCAGATTGGCATGCCCATACTCAGTTCTCAATGGATAGGGTTTAAAGCACAAGTAACGTTTTGGAGCAATTGCCGACTACCTAATTGTATCCTTCAATTGGCCCAGAGACACTGGGGTGTGTGCAATGGCATGTTTCTGTTGGATGAACAGACGTGATGTGATGCAGAGGCATGTTCTCATTGGATCCAGAGTTGTGTGCTGTCATATTGGGCGTGGAATATTCTGTTCTGATGCATTTTGTTTGCTGAAGAGTTTGTGTGTCTGTGTTCCTGTGTGTCTCAGAGAGAAAGGGAGAGAGAGGAGAGGAAAGAGAGAGAGAGAGAGAGAGAGAGAGAGAGAGAATCAGAGAGGCAGAGAGACTCGGAGAGAGGACCAGGGAGGCAGAGAGACTCGGAGAGAGGACCAGGGAGGCAGAGAGACTCGGAGAGAGGACCAGGGAGGCAGAGAGACTCGGAGAGAGGACCAGGGAGGCAGAGAGACACACATAGAGAGAGAGAGAGAGGGGACCAGGGAGGCAGAGAGACACACATAGAGAGAGAGAGAGAGGGGGGACCAGGGAGGCAGAGAGACACACATAGAGAGAGAGAGAGAGAGAGAGGACCAAAGAGGCAGAGA
>JACXGM010031053.1:0-13083 GCA_016801145.1 Umbra pygmaea
ACCAGATACCTATGTATCTTGGAACTATACCTAGGTATCACGGAACAGCCCAAGGTGGTGATGCTGCGTGTTGGGGCAGGTGTGAGCAGTGCATATAGTTTTACCAGAATTGAGGAACTTTGAACGCTTATGCGATTAATTTTCCTCCAGTACAAAACAGCCTGCATGCAATATCACATCTGTACAAATATATAAGTAACCTGAATTGTTATGCTGGACCATATTCAATAATAATCTTTCCTCAATTAAAGTAATAAATGTGGCAAAAAAATGATTTAATGCACAATAGAAACATGATAACCATTCATTTGAAACATTGAAGGGAGATTTCAGTACTTGAGTATTGTCTCTTAAACTTGTGCTATTTCGCGCCATACAAGCTGTGGCTGTTTCTTTCCTGGTGTCCCACTTTGTTTATTAATTTAGCTTTTCTGTTCCAAGAACTCTGAGGGTTTGGAAGCCATTGTTTTGTGACTATGGAACACAAATTAAGTTTTAGCATGGGCTCTCTGGGAGTTGGTTGCTGGACTTTTATAACGGTAATAGAGTTATTTGTTCATCGACTCCCCATTCTATTTAATAGGCCTCTTGCAGCTTGACATAGCTTGAGTCTATTTACAGGGGGAAAATACATTTGACCATAGCTTTACCTAAAATGCCATATGTAAGTATTTGGAACAGTGAAGAACTTATGCATTTTTTATTAAGATGAGGAAAAAATGAACATCACACTGCCAAAAGAACACAACCCCCCCACCAAAACCAAACCTTCCTCACATCTACACAGAAAGCATAAAGCATAATAAAATAAAAACCCACAAACAGAACAGGTCAATAACACGAGTTTATAAAAAGGTTTGTATTAGAAAATAAATTATTACCATTACTCTGAATAAATGAATAGTACTCAATTTCAACGCATCTAAGGCTTGCCAGGCATTTGTGGTTAGTCAGGTGTGTATTTGTTCACATCATTTATGCATTCCTAACAGAGTTGTCCGTAGTATTGATGCTAGGCTTTGCATTTGTCTTTGGATTGTTTTACTGGTATTTCTCAACATGAGAACCCAATGATTTCTTTAAATCAAACACCGAATAAAAACTGTTTGTAAGTAACATCATTAAAGTAATTAATAATGATCTTAGAGATTACTGTAGAACTCGACCATTAATGCCTTTTTTGTTGCTTTTGAAAAAAAAATTGAACAAATGTTGACATCTGGAACGCTAGAAGGTAGGCAATTACTACATCTGGCCTGCCTTGATAAGTAAGGAAAGGACATTTTAAAGCTAAACCGCCTTTAGTATTGCACATTGGATTGGTTCCTTTTACATAAGCACTAGGGGTGGCTCGATACCACTTTTTCATGTCCGATACCGATTCCGATACCACAACCTTGAGTATCTGCCGATACTGATATCGATACCGATACACTACCATCTTTTACTCCCTCTTAATCAAGTTTGTGGTGTTGAAGTTTCCAATGCTGCTGCCACAGGGTGTCTGCAGGTTTAATGACATTACATTTAAGACTTTTTAAGACTTTTTTAATGCCACTCTAAATGCTTTTTAAGACCAGTAAACGCACAATAAAACAATCAAAAAAAGAAATACCTGTAATTGGTCAGGAATTAGATTATAATGCACGCTGGCAGAGGATAATGTATTCTAGCTTGTAGTATTACTTAACAATGTTATTTGAGATCTAACAAAACATATTTAGGAACAGGGACATGGTTTATCTAATAATATATCTTTAACAAAGTTGTTGCAAAAACTAGACTAGCTCTGGTTTATAAAGGATGTGCATGAGTAGGCTATGAAAGTGTTTTTCTGCACACCTGTGCACATCTACACTAGCCCTAAAATGACCCAGCAGCAAATAATACAAATGTTATACTATCCGATGTGATATCATTATGAATTCCCCATACATAAATGGATGAGTGATAATCTTGATAGATTTAGGCATTATCACGTTATCATTTGCTGAAGTTAACAAAATGGATAGCTAGCAGGATGATTTTTCACGAATGCTCTGAATCTGTTGCAGTTGCATAATCAAGTAACACATCTATTACATTCATTGCTAATAATTGTTGATTTTATTTCTGGGGGCAAACAGAGAATCATTACCAAACAATACTTTAAAAAAAATAGGCCAATTCCTGATATTTGGCAGACTACCAATAGCTGGCAGGAATATTTGTTAGCCTTAATAGGCTGATGTTAACTTATATGGTGGCTTGAGTAGTTAGCCAGTATTCTGTGACTACCTATATTGTTGGTTCCCGTTACTGTTTTGCAACTCTTGGATGAAGGGATGATGTTTTGACCGTGTGTCATGTTAGTAAGAAGAAACTCAAATTTCTCATTGTGCTGAGCACTGACCTGTTTTCTGATGTTGGAAGCGAGCATTTGCACACCGAGAGTCTCTTGCGTTGGAATGCATTGTCTGACTTTGGTGACAATGACCAGCGCAATACTTCGTTTGAATGTTTGGATTTAATTAGAAATGACTTTCAATTATATTTGCGAAGAATTTATTAATATTTATTTTATTAAATTTTATTTTATTAAATTTTTATAAATTAACACTTCTGAATTCACTTCATTCTATTTGCGCATGATAGACAGTGCAGTAGAATCGTGACCAGCAGTTCAAAAAATGACTGGAAAAATGAATGGAAGTAATGCCAAGAAGCATGGCTCCTAAGTCGCTAAAAGGAATTGTTCAAAAGTAATAAAATATATGAATTGCATAATACACCTGCGCTAATGCAACACAACGAGATTGTGTATGACAGTTTGGGACTAAGTCCGTGATCGGATCCGAATATACTCCCCCGGTTCCTACAATATCCGATCCAGTGATTTTGGCCAGTATCGGACTAATACCAATACTGAATATCGGATCGGCGCACCCCTAATAAGCACCAACTTCACCTAATTGTGATTCGACCAAGTAATCAGTGACAATAACAAGAAAAAAAAGGAAATCTAATTATTATAACTATTTGAGCCTCTTCTGACAGAACACGACCAATGACAAAAATCGGAAAGTGTTTAGGTTTGGAATTTAGTTTTTGCACTGGTCAAGCCAGGCCGTATAAAGGAATTTGTATAGCATATGAAGACAACAACTGACCAAACTATGCAGGATTTACATCAGTGTTTCAGTGATTTAAAAAATTCTTAGTTTGGACTATATGAATCTATGCTGATACTTTAGGTGCTCTGATAAAGGGGAAAGTGTATTAAAGTGTAGTACAAGTTATAAGTTAAATGGTAAAACCAATATGTTTACAAATACTGTATGCTCATTAGAGCCCAACCGATATGTCAGTTGGTTGATTTATTATCGGCCGATATTAGGCATTTTCCGAACTATCGATATCGGCAAATAGAATGGCCAATTAATATTTAAAAAATAAACCTGCCTCTGCACGACTGGAGCTATTGAGGGCTGACTGATTCAGTACACTACCTCATATACTGTATATAGTTTGCTGTTGTTGTTATTTATCAGAACTTAGAACTTAACAGAATTGTTTTTCCAGTCTTGTTAAAAGTTATATTTATGAAGCTATTAGGTCTATTAATACTGGTAACTTAGATTTTTTGTTTTTGTGTTTTTGTTCAAAGGACTTTACGTTTCATATCTTAAGTTTGTATTTTTATACATTTTATTCATCTGAACTTTATTATATTTTGATGTTCTTCTGTTGTGACAATAAAACAAACAAATTTATTTTTAAACTGCATTATTATATTATGTTAGTGAGGACTCATAAATAACTACAAATAACTAATGTTAGGGAAATTTGTTTATGTTTTGTTACTAAATATATATTGGCCAATATATCAGAATGTCGTATTTTTTGATCACCAAATATTTGTTTCGATCTCAGTCTTAAAAATAATTTATCGGTCGTGCTCAAATGCTCAAATAAATAAACCTTTTTAGGTAGGGTTCAAAAGTCTGTAATCACCCAGAAATGTGCAACTTTCATTCACCCTGGTGACATTTAATTGATTACACTATGTATCCAAGCCATTACCAATGTTGCAAATGTCTATCACTATTGGAAATTTATGATTTATTATTCATTATCCAGATACAACAGCAAAGCCATTTTTTCAGCAGCCATTATTTTGCCCAAGTTATGAAATATTTTAGCTCATTTGTAATAATGTTTTGACTATAATTACAGATCAGGTTAATGTCACCTTGGTGAAGGAAGGTATACATTTTTATCAAAACACTTAACTATTCCTGGAATGCTAGTGTACACTGGTTGTAAAACTGGTAATTGTGCCTTAAAGGGTCCCCAGAAATGGCAAAATGTCACATCAAAGATTTATGGCTAACTGATTTATGAGAGTAACTCTACTCATTGATAATTCACATAGAGTATAAGCAAAGTATTGCCCATGGGAGGATTCCATAATTATTTTTTTAATAACCGATGTTCCAGGTGTGATCTTTTATTCCAAAAGCATAACATTCTGAGTAATTCCATGTTGCTAATTTACAACGAAGAAGAACAATGGCAAGCTAAATTCTTGAGACCATAAGAATAGCTTGCTTACTTACTTGCACTTGTAACATTTTATTAATTTACTTAATAGGGTAAGTTGACTGAGAACAGGTTCTCATTTGCAGCAATGACATGGTTAGGTCACACAAAATTACATTGTACAGGAACAAGCAAAGCAATTAACAAACAAAATAAATGTAAATTTATGGAACTGAAGGATAATATTTATATTTTTCCTTAGAATTACTAATGTAAATTTGTATTCATTGTAATTTGACACTGGTATCAGTTGTTTAAATTCAGATGTGTATCTTGATGATTAAAATGGCATACTAACATGTTGCTAGTGAGTTATTGCTCGGGAGCCATAGACTTAGTTGTTAGTGACCCAGACAGAATTTCACTGAGACAGAACTTTAGTACACTGTGTGCTTGCTTGGTTCACACTACTGAAAGAAGAACTTAAATTCAAGTCAGGTAGTTGACTTTCTCATGTAAGGAAAGCAGGAAGTTTGGCAGTGGCCCAAAACTGTCCTGCACGGGTAACAACGTCAGAGTGTAATACGATGTAGGCTGTGTTGTACTAGGAAGTTATTTAGCAGTGCAGGAATGGTAGAGTAACTCTACAGTTATGAAGTTAATCATTAGGCTGAGTGAGTGATTAGCCAAACATGCCTGATTTTCAGTAACCTACACTTTAGTTGTTGACAAAGTGACTCATAGACAATGCTTTGTTCAAGCTACAATGTGATGTGCTGACTATTTATAACACGTGGGATGTTTGTAGTTGTTTGTATTAGATTTGTTATTATAAAGTGAATGATGTACTACAGCAAGTCAAGCCCAGGGTTACAGCATGTTATTGAATTTCCCTTTTTGTCCTATGGAGCTAAAGTCTCATACAACATCACATTTCATTACTGGAGCCATAGTTGTGCACATATCACCGGCGCCTCCCCGACTCAAATTCCCCAGCAGAGAGAGATTGTGATATGCTCTGCTCTTTGGTCAAAGTCACCTTGAAATTGGACTGGGGGCAATATGAGCCCCTAATGGGTTAGGGAAGGAAGAGAGGATGGGGGCTGTAGACATTGTGGTTGGTCCCCCTTCATCAACACACCCACGGCCTACTCTAAGGATCCACAGCATACACAGTAAAGCTGGGGGCTGAACTGTCAAACTAACAATTAATTGGCAATAATAGGGTACAGAGGAGACAGAACTGTGTCCTTGCGTCTTTCCAAGACCAGATAATAGTGTACACTTTCATTTATATCATGAGAATGGGGACATTTAGTTTGATTCCTGGCCCAAAATCTGTTGTTTTGTCCTTCAGCAAGACGGTTAGCTAACCCTTATGCTGCCTGGACCCCCAATGTGGCACCCCCTGCACTGACAATTTGAGTGGTTGAGGTAAAAGCGGAATTCCAGTGTCAATTGGATATCTAGGTGGATTTAACCTTTTAATTTACAAAGAATGAAATAATGGATATAATAAGCCTACTTTGTCTGAACTGACCCTGTCACATGTTGCCAGACAAGGTACATGTAAACAACATTATGAATGAATCATTGTTGCGAAAACAATGTGTAGCATACACAGTGCTTCTCTAGAATCAGACCAGAGTAAGATGGTAGAGAATTGAATGGCAAAATTAGTTTATACAGTGGGGAGAACAAGTATTTGATACACTGCCGATTTTGCGGGTTTTCCTACTTACAAAGCATGTAGAGGTCTGTAATTTTATCATAGGTACACTTCTACTGTGAGAGACAGAATCCCCCCAAAAATCCAGAAAATCACATTGTATGATTTTTTAATAATTCATTTACATTTTATTGCATGACATAAGTATTTGATCACCTATCAACCAGTAAGAATACCAGCTCTCACAAACCTGTTAGTTTTTCTTTAAGAAGCTCTCCTGTTCTCCACTCATTACCTGTATTATCTGCACCTGTTTGAACTCGTCACCTGTAGGCTTGGGTATCGAGTCTTGATTGGAACCGGGTCTAGCTTTGCGATTTTCCCAGAACCATTTAAAAGTTAAAATTTGGATTCCTAGTTTCGATTCACAGTCTGCCGACCAGAAGAAGAAAGTATCCTTCGCGCTCCCAAATCACCCACAATCCTACGCGCGGGGCTTTTCCAGGTCGTTAAAACAATAAGCGGATGTTACTGGAGACAGTCGGAGCGATTACGGGGCAATATGCTTTAAAATATAAGAATCTTTAGTGTTTAAGGTTACTGTACATTTGTTTAAATGGTAGTACATATAAGTAAAGTTTAACGTTTAAATGTCAGTACAAATTGCTACTGTCTACTTTTGAATTGCAGCGCCAAAGGCTGACCTTTTCACTGACGTAATGTCGCAATAACGTGCACTTGCTAGCCTGTTCCATTTACGTGTTCTCCGAATGCTAAGGAGGAGCCTCGCCTAACCTCTGAAGGATCTGACTTGGAAGCACCAGTCTTACGAAGGAAGGATCCTTGACATTGAAAAACAGATGAGAGTGTGACATTGAAAAACTCATGGAGTAGAAATAAATGTGTGCCCCATCTTTGACGCGCTGCGCCGACCGTCCTCCGCTGCCTCTGGCTCTGGCTCCGACCTTTAGCCTGGCACTGCAGTGACTGCACTGCAGTCTGAATCTGCTAAGTAAAACAATACATATACAATAAATAATGTCTTGCACCAACATTGAGGCAGCTAACATATTAGCCCTTGTATTTTCACACCCTTGTAAAAATATATTCATAATTTAATATATTTATATTCAAGTTCATAGATTTGTTATTTATATTGTAGTTGAAAACAGCCCTTTGAGAAATTCCCAGGATAGGATACCCAATCCTAGTCACCTGTAGAAAAGACACCTGTCCACACATTCAATCAAACACACTCCAACCTCTCCACAATGGCCAAGACCAGAGAGCTGTGTAAGGACATCAGGGATAAAATTGTAGACCCTCACAAGACTGGGATGGGCTACAGGACAATAGGCAAGCAGCTTGGTGAGAAGGCAACAATTGTTGGCGCAATTATTAGAAAATGGAAGAAGTTCAAGATGATGGTCAATCTCCCTCGGTCTGGGGCTCCATACAAGATCTCACCTCTTTGTGCATCAATGATCATGTGGAAGGTAAGGGATCAGCCCAGAACTACACGGCAGGACCTGGTCAATGACCTGAAGAGAGCTGGGACCACAGTCTCAATGAAAACCATTAGTACCACACTACGCCGTCATGGATTTAAATCCTGCAATGCACGCAAGGTCCCCTTGCTTTAGCCAGCACATGTCCAGGCCTGTCTGAAGTTTGCCAATGACCATCTGGATGATCCAGAGGAGGAATGGGAGAAGGCATGTGGTCTGATGAGACAAAAGTAGAGCTTTATGGTCTAAATTCCACTCACAGTGTTTGGAGGAAGAAGAAGGATGAGTACAACCCCAAGAACACCATCCCAACCGTGAGGCATGGAGGTGGAAACATCATTCTTTGGGGATGCTTTTCTGCAAAGGGGACAGGACGACTGCATCGTATTGAGGGGACGATGGATGGGGCCATGTATCATGAGATCTTGGCCAACAACCTTTTTCCCTCAGTAAGAGCATCGAAGATGGGTCATGGCTGGGTCTTCCAGCAAGACAACGACTCAAAACACACAGCCAGGGCAACTAAGGTGTGGCTCCGTAAGAAGCCTCTCAAGGTCCTGGAGTGGCCTAGCCAGTCTCCAGACCTGAACCCAATTGAAAATCTTTGGATGGAGCAGAACGTCCATGTTGCCCAGCGACAGCCCCGAAACATGAAGGATCTGGAGAAGGTCTGTATGAGGAAGTGGGCCAAAATCCCTGCTGCAGTGTGTGCAAACCTGGGCAAGAACTACAGGAAATGTATGATCTTTGTAATTGCAAACAAAGGTTTCTGTACCAAATTTCACGTTCTGCTTTTCTGATGTATCAAATACTTATTTCATGCAATAAAATGCAAAGTAATTATTTTAAAAATCATACAATGTGATTTTTCTGGATTTTTGTTTTGGTTTACGTCTCTCACAGTTGAAGTGTACCTATCATAAAAATGACAAACCTATACATGCTTTGTAAGTAGGAAAACCTGCTTGTCACACCTAATGCCTAAAGCTCACAGCCAATCAGTGGCAGAGTGGGGAGAGTGTTTTTTATTTTTTTCAAAGTCTGCAACACTGAGCAGTCCATCAACAACTGAATCGAATTTGAACACTGCCGAACTGCAGAACAAAATGCCAGTCGGAAAACAAGTTTACAACGTTAACTGTTGTGTCAGATAATGTTACAGTAATATATTTTATAATAATGTTAGCTAACGTTAAGCTAATTGTTTGTTTATGAACAATACTGATTTAAATTTAATAATCCCATATTGGGCCAAATATATACAAGTTTTCTTGCCTCAAAAAATGTCTGGAAATGTGTTGTCCTCTTTAGGGATGCTGAGTTATTTTTTTTTACTGACCAATAGTCAACCTTCATTAACCGATCACTAGCTGTTAACCAACAAGCAGGTCTTGCTTTTCAACCGCGGTTAAAAAAATCCATACTGCACCAGCCCTACACTCACCCCCCCGCGCACTATAAGCGCATTATATGGCATGTTTTTTATATAAATACAGTAATTATTTTTGTTCTGTAGTGTTGTTATAGACCACCTATTCTCAAAGGGGGGTAAAAAACAAATTGTGGTTCAACATGTCAATATTCTGGATAAATTACAATATAATGTCAAATATCAAATAATTAGAATTCAACCAGGTAAACTAATTATTTGTTTTCATTGAGTATGTGAATTTGTCTTTGTATTTCTTTTGTTTAATTTATTTTGTTTTTTCTCTTTTTTGGGAAATACAATTGTCTTTGTATTACATTATAGTCTATTTTCGTTGTATGACAACATGGAATCCTTTAAATTTGTTAAGATTTCAATTTATCTTCATTATATATATATATAGAAAATACATACAGTACATTTCTAAAATGAGTTTTCATTGTCTTGTATTAAAATTTGTATAGTACTCTTTAAAGACTGTTTCTTCATGTAGGCTACATGGTCACACTTTCATGTTTATTTAAGGAACGTTAAAACAATTCAAGTCGATTTAGTTTTAATATTTCAGTGATCGACATACATGCTCACACAATGGATGGGTTTTGTTAATATTGTAATTTGCAGTATCATTATTTTTCATGTGAGCGATGTGCGGGTTTGAGTGGAGCGGTTGAAAAAAGTGTGTAGTGGTGGAGTGGAGCGCAAAGTGAGCTAGAAGCGGGATTTCCAAACGCTCAACCACGCTCACATAGCTACTCTCTCCCCGGGCTGGCCTAGTTAGCGCGGAGGTATCTGTGCATCCCAGCAACGTTAGTCCCCAGAGCCGGTGTTTCGGGGGCTGAACTGACAGTCACAAGTTTGCGGTCGCGTCTGATTCCAGATCATGTCAATGCTTATTTTTCTCAACAACAATCAGCAGACTGGTGCAGAAGTTGCATGTGAGTTACTTGTTATTTTTACGAGGCTTTGTTAAGTAGCCTAATTTGTTATGTATAGCCTAATTAATTGTTAGGTAATCTCTCTCACCCTCTTTCTCGACTCCGTGCCTTGGATAGATTTAAGTTACATTTCGACAAAAACCTGCCAGATCTAGCTAATTAGGCTAGTATTATGTTTTATTGTTACGTTATTGTTAAACATTAATTTTTTAATTTTTTAATTTATTTGGAACAAACGAGGGTCTCTGTTTAAGAATGCCGGCTCGCAGCTGCAGGTTCCGCAGCTTTAGAGCATCGCAGCACATATATCTTCAAGTTTAGGCTAACCAAACATCCAGTTTAACTGCCACAAGTTGTTGTTCTTGTAATAAATATCTCATTGAGGAAAAACACACTGTATTTTCATATTTTCATTGGATTTTTCATTTATAAAAAGTTAAATGAAAAATTAATTTGAATATAAAAAAATTAATGATTAATCGATAGTCGATCGTTAATTTTCCCGACGATCGACGAAGAAAGTTTCATAGAATGCCCATCCCTAGTTACAGACACTCATCAATTTAATTTTTCATTTAAAGCCAATTGAATCTTGTAATCTTATCAGTTAATGGTTAATAATCGGATAACGAGTTGCGGTTGTCGGTCGGGAAAATTACCCGAAATGAGCATCCCTATTTGTAACCCTAGGTGTATGATTGGAAATAAGTGTGTAAATCATCTTATGTATGCAGATTATCTTGTTGTTTTTACAGCCCAAGTAGTGCTGGGTTCCAACAGCTGCTTGTTGTTTGTTCAGTTTACGGGGCTGAAAACAAAATCCACTACAATTCAAGAAAGAGTGTTGTGTTGGTATGTCCTCAAAATGGAGTTCGAAAGGCGGCATTTAAAGGCTGGAGTACTTAACATAGAAACACAGAAGATGAAGGGTCCAGTTTTATATGACCCTAAGTAATATGATGGAAGAAGATAGATGAGCAGAGCGCAACAGACAAATGAAATGACTGACCTGAATTATGGATTGGACAAATCAACATAGACCTAGGAAAATGGAAAGCTCTGAAGTAGGAGGTGAAAGAGTTATAGGAACTGCGGTCCAAGGAACTTAATAATCCCCAAATTGGTCCAGTCGGAACACAAGAAAAAAGCGTTATAGGAACTTTATGTTCTAGGAACTGCCAATATCCCTCCTGTCGGAAAACGGCTAATAAGTACCACCACTCAAACACTGCATCTTTCACCCACCTAATCGCTGCAGTGAGTGAGACTGGGTGCAACACCCTACCTGTCTGTGCTGCAAACACCACCAACACCTTATATCCCTGTTTTACCTCTCCCCGTGCCAGCCTTTTACCCTCTCCTGAACTACACTCGTCACCACCTTCTTTCTTCCGTGTACGCTTCTTCCTCCGTACATAAGGTGACTCCTCAAACCTTACCCCCACACTGGCAACAACCACACTCGTATCCGAACTCCCCTCTATGCCGACCTCATTCACGGTACAGCTGTTGCAACCTGCCACTACCATGGTAGCCAGACTGTCCCCTCCTCATAACTTTCTCTCACTAATCAACCAATTAGGCCTGCGTGATAAATCAAAATAAAATCACAATCTCGATTCACCCCTGTTCCCGATTTCATTTGAAATGACTTTGATTCTAATTAAAAATTATATATATTATTTTATTTTGTAGTATTTATGGTCAGGATATCGAGACGTAGTCTGGGTGGGGATGGGTTGCAGTCCGGTGGGCTGAGGATCTCATCGCTGCTTTTTGCAGATGATGTGGTCCTGATGGCATCATCGGCCTGTGACCTTCAGCACTCACTGGATCGGTTCGCAGCCCAGTGTGAAGCGGCTGGGATGAGGATCAGCACCTCTAAATCTGAGGCCATGGTTCTCAGCAGGAAACCGATGGAGTGCCTACTCCAGGTAGGGAATGAGTCCTTACCCCAAGTGAAGGAGTTCAAATACCTTGGGGTCTTGTTCGCGAGTGAGCGAACAATGGAGCTACCCTGGAAATCCAGAGTTCTCGCGAGAGCACAGTTTGAATTTGCTCAGCAAGTTACTCTGGCACAGAGTAATTCTGCTCATTAACTATGCCCTTGTAGCCGAGCTGCACCAATCACATCGGTGTATCTGATATAGGCGTGCCAGAAGCGTGTTAAACAGATGACTACAGCGCTGTGACCTCGAAGTCATTAGTAAACATTGTAAGATCGCAATAACACCAGTTGTTTAAAACGGCTTTGGCCACTACAATGAACGAGTTAGACTTGGCTTTTTGTCTAGAAGAGGGACAGAAGACCGTGCTCGAATTGTTCCTTTTTAGGAAGGACGTTTTTGCTGTTTTTGCAAGAGTTTAATCTACTAGTTAGCTCCGCCATTGGTGCTTAGCGAAAAACCACTGGTGATAGGTCGTAGTTATATCCAATTGCGTACAGTGAGATTTTCAAATGCATACTTGGTGCCGCCCCTCGAGCTGGGTCGTTTTCATTACTAGATCCCAGACCCATATCTCCTCCGGATTTGGGTCTGGATTTTTCCAGGCTACAATGGAGCGTGAGATTGGCCGGAGAATCGGCACAGCGGGGGCGGTATTACATTCATTATATCGCACCGGTGTGACGAAAAGAGAGCTGAGCCAGAAGGCAAAGCTCTCAATCTACCGGGCAGTTTTTGTTCCTACCCTCACCTATGGTCATGAAGGCTGGGTCATGACCGAAAGAACGAGATCCAGGGTACAGACGGCTGAAATGGGTTTCCTCAGGAGGGTGGCGGGCGTCTCCCTTAAAGATAAGGTGAGAAGTTCAGTCTTCCGTGAGGATCTCAGAGTAGAGCCGCTGCTCCTTTGCGTCGAAAGGAGCCAGTTGAGGTGGTTTGGGCATCTGGTAAGGATGCCCCCTGGGCGCCTCCCTAGGGAGGTGTTCCAGGCACGTCCAGCTGGGAGGAGGCCTTGGGGAAGACCCAGGACTAGGTGGCGGGATTATATCTCCAACCTGGCCTGGGAACGCCT
>JACXGM010031054.1:0-13082 GCA_016801145.1 Umbra pygmaea
GAAAAAAAGTGGACGGACTTCGCAAGTGTGACAAAACCTCCGTTTGCAGCACTTCGAAGGGAGAATAATTGCGTTCGTCACGCTATGTATCGTTTCAAATAATTTGTAATAAAAAGCAAACCTGACCACCTCAACTTTCAGTCATCCAAATCACTTACAGTGGATGGTGAAAGCTTCGAAATAAATAGGCTATAGGGTCAATAAGTCTGAATAAAACACATCCCAGCTGCTGCGAAATCAACGACGTCGACAGAACAAACTAACAAACAAGGAACGATGCTTCTAACCACAGGTCAGGAGCTGTCGTTCTAACCACACAAGTCTGCGATGCAGTTTGCGAATGTTCGTTTGAACTCTGGTTTCGGGAAACACCAAATCGTTGGACTATGTTAGTAATGACGGAACTTGCGACCATAGTTGGCTAACGATGCTTTCGGGAAACGCACTCCAGGACAAGAGGCAGCTGCTGATCCCCTATTCTACCTCATTTACAGCTGTCCAGTAGAGTCCCAAGTACACCAGCAATTGATGAATTGTCTCATGTTGAAGAGGGAGCACTGCCACATTTAGACATGCAGAATTGCACTGCCTCCACTGAGGTTTGGCACAAAACCTACACTTCAGCTTTATGCTAACCAGCAGAATCTATGCCCTCCGGGCAGGATGGGATTACAGTTAACAGCACATTAGCCAAAATGAGTAATTTTACCATCTCATCCAGCAAGTCAGCAACTACTTGTGACTTTCCTCCAAGTCTGTGACAGTGTGACTTTAGACCATAAAGCGCTATTCTAGATCAGTAATTTGTTTGAAGTGTGGTTAAATGATTTTGCCCAGTTAATCGCGGGAAGCTGGGGGAGGAAGCAACTTCTTCAACTCTCTCAATGTCTGCAGGTATTGAAGTAAGCCTTCAACTGACATTTGGGGAGTAGTGTTTTGGAACACCAGTGCATGCTTAAAAAATATTCCAGTATGTTCTGTTATTGGAGAGAGACCTGTAGAGGAGCTTGTGGTGATATGGTTGGATCTCTGCTGATTAAACTGATCTCTGGGTTTCAACCATTTGAATGTTACTCTGTCTAGACAACCAAAAAAGCTAGAGCCAGAACTTGAACCTGAAATTTGTGGTCAATATACTTTTCTTTCACTGCATTCCACTGCCCAAAATGATCCCTATAAGTGAAATATGTCTATTACACAATTAGATAAACACCAAGGATATAGATGATCTTAGCTAGAGATTTGTGTATTTACTTTTCTTGCTGGAAAAGCTTGAGTGTCATGTGAAATATGATACAGTACTGGGCTTTAGGACGGTCAGGCATGTTAATGGATACCTAAACTGACATGTCTTAAACAAGTCAGTGACATTGCTCTGTATCTTAGTACATACTAAATTGTCCATCCATCCATTTTCCATATATATATATAAACAATTACGGATGACCCTCTTCCAGAAGATTCTATTCATGTTCCTACCCACTGAACACTGTTTTATCCTCTGGGTTGCTGCAATAGTAACTAGCTTAAGGTCATACAAAGTTTATTTTGTTTTTAACATTATAAATATATTAAATTAAAATAATTTCTTCAAGCAAGCAAGAAAACGTGCTTTAGTGAATATGTTGTTTTTTAATGTTGAACTACGGTTACATGCCTGTCTGCTCACTCACCTCACTGTAAGAAAATGAAACCCTGACACAGTTAATCAAATTTGTTTGGCCTGAACGCTACAGCTCCTGGCTTTGATTTCTGTTTTCAAGCTTTGCTCATAAGCAGCCCAGTCATGAGACAAATTTGCTTTTTATGGTAATTTTACAGAGCTCCTTTTCTGGCATCCTGCCAGATCCTCTTTATGGCTGTCAGGTTGAAGTAGTAGGTATTGGTGGCAGCAGCAAAAGGCAGGGATAGAACAGCCAGGAAATGTCTGATGGCCATGTTGTTGTAAACCAGCGGGCACCACTACAGCTGCTTTGTGTGCTTCTGTTTATCCAACACTGAAGGGGCAGCCATTTGGCAATTCAGTGTCATTCAGACTCACAACTCAACTTTCTGGGAAGCTTGCTGATGAATGCTGCTTCAAAAAAGCTAAACAAAATAATGACATGATCTAAGTGAACAGAGAGTGGCTAGTGAGAACACAAAGTCATTTCAAAATGTGGCTAAATTTGGTGACATTGATTATTGACATTACACACTTTATTCAGCCACTTAAGATGATGTCTACAATTCCCAATGTATTATCAAGATAAAAACTTCAGCTGGGAATGATGGCAAATATTTTGTTTACCACACATCTTTTTAAACACTTTGTAATGCTTTATCAACATATCATCTTGCAGCACAACCAACAACACTGTATATTACACTATACAGTGTATTTAGAGTACACTGTGCAAGAAATTAAAACTGTTTGAGATTGTGGGCAGAATATTAAATACTTACTTTATGAACACAAAGTTCTAAACTGATTAATATTTTTTATTCAACACACAATATTATCATGTGAATGTGTATGGGAATATTGGCTGTGTGGAAGCTCTGCATATGACTCTAATAATACAGTACGGTTATGTTTTCTTCTAGAATTCGAGCCATAACAACCAAATTTCTCTTTAAGGTGACTGGTATACAAATACTTTAAAATTTGTATTTGTTGATATTTTAAAAAAATCTGAAAAAGCAATTTATATGGGACAATTTCCTACACTATGCAATACACAAAAACACAAAAGCACAAACTAAAATATATCATTTATTTCCAAGACGGACCAGCGTGTGCCCATTGACAAACTGTGTAAGCACAACCCACGAGGAGGTTAGTACACTGACAGCAGGGTGCTGATAAACAACCTTATCCTCAACGTCAAGTAAACGAAAGAACTGATAGTGGACTACAGAATGAAATAAGGCTGAAAACACCACGGTCCTCAACAATGGAGACGCCAGCGTCTGTACAACCTCAGGAGGAGCTCTCACTCTCTTTTTATTATTGTTTTTTATATTGTTTCGATTTTTACCTTTTTTCTCCCCTCCCAATTCCCACTGACCCTCCCTTGTCGGCAGTTCCACAACTCCCGGGACAGATACCAGATGATGAGGGGTACACACATGGTTCTTTCAACCACATATTGCTAAGCCACCGATTCCTTTCGCACTGCTGGTCCATCACAGAAGCCATTAGTCAGATCATGTACCAGAAAGTGATGTGGTAAGGTAAATGATTCGGCTTAGCTAACCCAAATCCCAGGCAGCGCGATGCCATTTTGCGCTCTATCGTTCTGGACGTCCTGGGAAATCCTGAGAACTCATAGTCAAGCTCGAACCACTATTATTACATAGACTATGCAGAGACTTAGCCCAATACACCACGCAGACCCCCGCTCTCACTGTGTTCTACAGGGGCACCATCGACAACACCCTGACAAGATGCATCAGTGTCGGGTATGGAAACAGAAGCTGGCTGATGGTATGGATTTGCAGAGAGTTGTCCTCTGAACTCCTCCTGGTGGGCGGTACTCCCCCTTTTCAGAAACACTGACTTACAGTATTGACTATGTACTTTGCACGTTTCCCTTTTTCAGAAGTCAAACGCACTGGTTTGGATGTGGCCAATACATTTTTATCTATCTGACAAATGCACTGCTTGGAGATTTTAGGCACCTGCACTCTTATGGAACCATTAGTATTTATTTATTTAACCTTTATTTAACCAGGTGGGAATGTTGAGAACAATTTCTCATTTGAGAACGGCGACCTGGCCAAGATAAAACAGAATGGTGCAAGTTGAGACATATGTACACATGAATACAAAATACACATGAATTACACAAAGGATTAAAAAACAATCAAAATTACATGAGAAATGGTGTATGTATATGTACAATTAGTGCAACAGAAATCTGAGTTTGAGAGGTAGATCAATTGGTATGTGGCTAAAGTGGCAGGCAAATACAATGTAAGCAATTTGTGTTTTCGCATTGCCAGCAGTAAAGCTGGATTCACACCATGTACGGAAAACTGGTTGCATTGCGGCGGAAGTCCATTCATTTCAATAGGAAGCAATGCACACCGCTGCGGCAAATCTACCGGAACCGGCAAAATGTGGATGCGGTGCGGCGGGTGTGTCGCAAGAGTTGAAATAATCCAACTTTTGCAGTGCTTTGCCGTACGGTGCCAGAACCAGAAGTTGATTTACCTCAGAGAAAGAGCTAATAGGTTGCTTTCAGCTATGGGTGTGTGAGATTGCAAGACAAGCTTTGACAGCTCAGTAGATAGTTTCCTACTGTCAATTAATACTAAACTGAAAACAGCACCTGTCAGTCGCCTTGCTGGAGATGGACAGTTGTATGCAATGTTGCCCACCATCTCGTAGATGCGGAAGATTGATTATGATGTTGATTGCAGTGTACAAGTGTGTCTGCATTACGATGCCGTACGGGGATTTTTTGCTGTGTCTCGTGTGAATCCAGCTTAAGTCTTGCTCATTGCTCTGCATGAATGACCGCAAAACCTCTTGCCATTGACGATTCCAAGTCACAGTTCAGCTCACATTAGCACAGAGTTTGTGGTTTGACTAATCGAGTCTGTTTCCGAAGATGGCAGCTGCCTTGTAGACACGAACGGTAATGTCTTTTAAACTATATTACTAATAAACAGTCTGTACCCTTACAAAGTTCTCAATGCTTCGTTTAGCATATAGGGACTCTCATTATGCTACCGTGGAAGTGTGGTGCTATTTTGAGCCTTGTTAGTGGTCTATAATAGCGGTTTGTTTTTACTTAATTTGTGCCCTGACAACAGTTATGGAATGCACTTAGGGAAAAATAAATAGCGTTGAAGAAATAAAGTCTGTACCCTTACAAAGTTCTCAATGCTTCGTTTAGCATGTAGGGACTCTCATTATGCTACCGTGGAAGTGTGGTGCTATTTTGAGCCTTGTTAGTGGTCTATAATAGCGAAAAAAATAGGGTAAAAAAATACAAAGGAAGAATAAAATAGAAAAAAATATTATAATGTACATATTTTTAAAATGTATATATTTATAAGTCATTAATAAATAAAGTTGAAGATTATAACAGACAATAAATAAATAAGGTAATTATTACAAAGGTGAATAAATAAAGAAGCAAATTAAAAGAGATATATACATTAAAGTCTCATTGTATAATTTCATTTCTACCTACATTTATTTTTTTACTGTATTATTATTATTATTTTTTTTTACTGTTTTATTTTTTGAGCATTTATTTATTTATATATTTATATCTTATTTTGGCAGACTTGGTCCTCCTGCTTACCCAGCTATTGCTTCTTTATGAAAAAACATTTAATTACAAATTTGATGAGATTACTTGTGTGGCTGACATCAGCAACAAAGTTATTGTCGTGAGTGAATTTGAAAATTGTTTGTATTTTGTAGATAGTCTAATTTGGAAATTGGTGTTGAGACTTGAAGCGAGAGGAATTGCACCATGTTTTTTATTTTGGCCAGGTCCTCAGAGTTGGCATATTAATACTTTTATGTTACATACTACAGCACTGAGTGATTAGGCTACTTCTGACTGTGTGGATAACACGGAATTGTCAAAAGCTTTGAACTCCATTTTAGCTAATCAAATTGCAGATATCTTCAAACCCATTTTATATTTCCTTTAGAAAAGGGTAATACTCAGAGGACGGAATAGAAAAATTACATACTAGCAATGATATTTGTAGTTATTGAAAACCTGTGTTTGTCTGACCATCCATGACTCCCATATTCTACCATGTCATATCTTTCATTAACATGGTACAGTATCACTTGTCAGAATGCTGACAGCCAATTATCTTTGCATTTACAGATGGTTATTGATCTGAGGATGTGGAGTTGATATGAATATGTACCGGACAAATGAAATGTAAAATTCACAAATTCTGGGGTTGTGTGACATCTCCAAAAAGAGACTTTTAAAGAATGCTGTTGTTTGTTTGCAAAAAATATGTATTTTTGAGATACAAAATCCTAATTTATTTTATTTGATATTTCACAGTGGGAAACCATGACTATTGGACCTAGGCCCGGTGTTGGATAAAAAAATAATTATTGAAAACCTTGTACAAAACAGAATAATCAAGAAGACTCTAAATCACAGAAAGCGTCAATCATTTCCAGTATGCACACAATGTCAGATCTCTGAGGCAAGAAAATCAATGGGTTGTGATGACATCATGAATAAATCAAAGAGACTGAGGCCAAAGGGTTGCACAGGTGGAGTGGAGCATGTGTATTATGGTTAGCGCGCAAAGCCGATTTAACAACTTCACTATTTTACAATTTGGTGCAGCATATAACCTCTTCTCCACCTACAATAAACGCATTGTGATGCCCTGAGTAGACTGAGACTGGACTCCGTTTAGATATATGTTGTATTTGTGTTTTCCTATATATATATTCAGTGCATGTGCTTTTCTGTTGATTTATGTGTAAATGTCCCTTTAAGTAACACCTCTCTCCAGTTTGGCCCTGCCAATACACCATGGTGGGTATATACAGACAAACCACCATCCACGGGGTCCTTCGATAATCTGGAGCTGATGCTGCCTCCCTTACATCATGCCCTGGCTGAAGGTGGAGAAGAGCAGCATCACCAGGCCCCTGCTCAGCCGGCTCCACTCCAGACCCCTGCTCAGCCGGCTCCACACCAGGCCCCTGCTCAGCCGGCTCCACACCAGGCCCCTGCTCAGCCGGCTCCACACCAGGCCCCTGCTCAGCCGGCTCCAGAGCTCTCAGCTGCCCTGGACCTGGAGCTCATTGCCCTGCCTCCGCCTCTGGGATTTGAGGACACAGCGCTGGAGTTCACTGGCCCTCCCTCTGATACGGAGCTTACTGGGCCACCCACAGTGCTGGTTTTCACAGGCCTTCCCGCACAGCCTGACCTAGGGACCCCTGCACAGCCTGACCCAGGGCCCCCTGCACAGCCTGACCCAGGGCCCCCTGCACAGCCTGACCCAGGGCCCCCTGCACAGCCTGAACCAGGGCTCCCGGCCAGCAGAGGCGCCCTACCAGGCTCTGGCCCCACCTGCCACGCCCTACCAGGCTTCGGCCCCGCCTGCCACGCCTCCAGTCTGGCAGTGACCGAGAACTAGCCCTGAAACAGAAATCCATGTTCCCTTAACTAATGCCTAACCCTAAACCTACCTAAAATTAAGCCCAATTCGGACATGTTCCTTAAGTTCATGTTTAAAAAAAAACTTGTGGGGACCGATTTTTCATGTTCTATCACCTTAGCAACTTTGTGTCCTCACATGTACACATAGACATAAATGACATGCACACGCAGAATCACAAACACGCACACACACAGTCCATAATAGTGTGTTCTGTGTTGAGACTAAGACAGAGGCGCCAGTCTCTTTCTGTGGTTTCACACAGCTCTGCTGGCACCTGACTCACTGGCGGCTTGGTCCTGTCTGGCACCTGAGTCCCTGTTAATGGGCAGAGCTATTGGTTAAGGAAGGTCTAGGGCACAAGCCCGTCTGTTTTCCACTGTGGGATTTGCTGGGGTTGATTCAGGGGACTGGCTTTACATAGTGAAGCAGAAGTGTGGGGTAAATGGCTCATGAATAGTTACAACAACTAAGCCTTGCTCCTGTTCCTAATCCCTCCCAAACAGATGGTTTGTTTAATTGATTTCACCACTGAAACGCTATTATAATACATGCATTCTCTATGTGGGATTGTGTAAATATCCATGCAGCCACGGGCTGTCTTTAAATTATATTTGAAATAATTACAGCTGGTGTTTCAGAATCCCAGATTCAATCTAACCAAGCGAGCTTCTCTTTGTTCCAATAACTAAACTGACAGGTCCATTGTCAGCACTTCCTGGCATTGTTGCTCATTAATCAGGTTCTCTAAGGCCTATTCATGAGTTTAAAACAGTACTTGTGTATGACCGAGTATTCTGTTAAATGCATTGTTAATTGTACGTGATGAAGATTTTATCAAAGAATGCATTATATATATATATATATATATTGGCTTGGAAACACAATTATATTTCAAAAATGGAAAATACTGTAAGTGGCAAAGAATAACATTTTCAGCATTCTTGACCTGTTGCTCATCTTTGACCCAGTGGAGAAATCCGTGTTGGCCATCTCTATTTGAACATCAAATTCAACAACTTTATTTATAAAGCCCTTTTATAACAGCAGTCTTCACAAAGTGCTTTGAAAGATACCCGGCCTAAAATCCACAAGAGCAAGCAACAAGAAGTGATGCACAGTGGCTAGGAAAAACTCCCTAGTAGGTGGAGCCTAGGAAGAAACCTAGAGAGAGGCCAGACTCAAGGGGGGGCAGTCCTCTTCTGGCTGTATCAGGTAAAGAATCTGAAGGTACACATCCCTTTGTATTAAGGTCACATTGTTAATCAATGTCCATAAATGGAGATAGTAATGGGTGTGCTGTGACCACAGTCTTTGTGTAGCACAATTGGATGGTCTTAGGCAGGGTTCAACGGGACGCACTCTGGAGATGTACAGCTGGAGTCACCAAGCGGAAACGTGATAACCAACAGCAGTAACGTGAGCACCAGCACAGTGAGGTGGGCACAGGACGGAGGCAGGGAGTAGTCATCAGGTTACATGATCCTGAAGCATGTTCCAAGGTTTTGTGTCCTCCTAGGATGAACATGACATCAAAAACATTAGAATGGGCGTACCTTATGGTCTAATATGGTCTAATAAGGTCTAATATGGGCCATAAGCGGGCCATCATACCACCTGGCCGAGAAGGGGATACCAGGCTGGAGGACAGGCCGGATGCTGCCACACCAAATTGGCGATGACGTTCCTGCTCTGGGCGACCCAGCAATTTATTTGGGGGGGGGGTTTGGGTACCTCGGGGGCTGCACCCTTAGGGGGGTACTGGGGCATTTCCATAGAGCATGGGCGCCACATCATGGACCTTTATGCACTTTCCCTTTCCAGTCTGCATTACACCTGATTGCCACGTTACACATGTTGAACATTGTCAGCTGTAGTGCATTGTGTCATTAGTTCTATTTAATGAAACCCTCTGGTAGGATATAATGTCTACTATTATATGTTTGTTGTTGTTTTTTCATTAAACTCCACTCAACTCTACACTTGCTTTCACCTCAATATACCTCAGCGTCTGCGTGACACATTCAGGGGTGGGACAAATAAAAGTCAGGAAGTCAACTGAACGCCTCCACAGACTCTAGCTGTAATTTCAAAAATGTTGCCAGTGATCAATAAAGAATGCATTGAGAAGGTGTTTTTAGTGACTGCCATGTTAGGACCATGACCGGCACATTGATCTTGGGGTGTTTAGGGTTCTGGAGCCCCTGAATCGAGTTGATTAGGGAAAAAACTTCTCTTGTGGTTTTGAGAATACATTCTTCTGTTAAATATGTAGCAAAATAATAAGTTTGATAGGGCTGTATGTGGAAACTGTCCAGCCGAGTAGATGATTATCTTTGTTAGATCAACTGAGTTTAACATGGGCCGAAGTGTATGGGAACATTCAGTATCCCAAAAAGTGAACTAGATATATCAGCCGGGTATAGAGGGTCTACCACCAGCAGAGGTAAGAAGCTGTTTAGCATGATCTACTGTTTATTTGTTTGTGTATTAACTTTAATGAACAGGACATAAACTTGGATAAACAGGATATAAAATTGTAAATGATGATTGACAGAATATTGCTAAGTCTGTATGAATTGGAGGTAGGTGATATAGCAATGGATCGACATCTAAGTATTTACTGACTAATTTACTGGTCAAGGTACAGTAGCTAAATTGCTAGCTCAAGACAAAATCACTTGACTGGGCAGTAGCCCTATCTATTCTTTGTGTTTATGCATATTGTGTGATAATTTTGACTTCATTTTGGAATGTATGGTTCAATCTGTACCTATTGAAGCAAGATAGGGCATATAGCTCTCGGTTGTTAATGTGATCCATTATAAATGTTACTATTGTAGTTACGGTGAATTGCTAGCTAGTAGGCCACAGGCTTTAGGCTACATTTGATGTCACCAAAGCAACTCGCTAGGGGGCGGGCACTAAGTTTGCATAGAATCCTGGACCTTGGTGGTTTGATACAGAAGCGGACAAAATCATCTCTGGTAACATTTGTATATACTATATTAGAAAACAAATTTACTGTGGAATGTTCCTTAAAAAAGGCTCAGAGGTCTTCCTTTGGGGAACTGGCTTAGACAAAGCACTGGCTGAGATGGAGAACTGGTTGGGACGGACAACTGGTTGTGATGGACTGAGCACTCGGTGACTGAGAACTGCCTGAAGAAGAACATGCTGAGGAGGAAAGGACAGACACAGAGAAGCGGACGAGGGGCGAGCAGCATGACGAGAGAGAGAGAAACAGACAGAGGAGGGTGTTGTTGGGGACTTCAGCTGGAAAGGCTAAGAAGTACGATAAAAGGAATGGTCTTTCCACGTCCCCATGAGTAAGTGTGCAGATTTTTACGTACCTTATGATTGAGGATGATCTCATTTGTTGTGTCCTTACAGCATCGAGGCGATGTCAAAAGTTGGATCCAGCCACCGAGGGGAGGATGGATAGGGACATGATGCTAGCTAGCCTAATCACATAGGGACGGTGGATTCCAAGCTCTCTTTCCGGTAGCATGTTGATTTCCACAGTATATCGAGTCATGTTTGACCTTTGGCCTCCCTTATCTCTCAAAGATTCTATGTACAAGCTGCGATACACTCAGCGGATCAAGGAAGACAGACTGGTGATGTCAGTTGGGCATGGCGCTGCCCCGATGTGCTTCAGACCCCGGAAGTAGTGCTGGGATTTCCTGGGATTCCCCTGTGAGGTCACCCACTACCGAAGGACTGATTCAGACTGGAGTTGGTGAGCTAGGCTATTTTTAATTTTAGCCGCGTGGGAGAGCTAGACTGGACATACACTTATGTTATTGTTTGTTTGTTGTTTTGGACATTTTTATTCATATACTGTACTTTCTGGTGACTCAGTGCAATCAACTGCTTTACATTCTGTATTTGGAGGAGAGAACAGGAAGCATAGTACGTGGTAATAGCTAGTACTGCACTAGTAGTGCATGGCAACGCAAAGGATACACCATTGGAAAGATGCTTTCAAAAGGGCACTGGGACAAAATTATGGAAAGGCACAAGTAAGGAAAATGATACAAAAAGATTTCAAAGGCTTTAACTATCCCCCTGAGTACCGTTCAGAGCATTATTAAGATGTGTGACACCACCAGGTGGATCTTAATTGGGGACACCGGTCTTGCATTACGTTCGTAACCGGAGTGAATGGAACGGTGCGTAGCGCAACTAATGTGACTAAGCCAGGAGGTCATTGACCAGGGAAGCTAAACATGCAAGTCCTTATGGCCGAGATTGTTCAGTCTGTGCATGTGATAACAATCTCACAAGCTTTACTCATTGCTGGTATGTATGGCAGAGTGGCAAATAAGAAGCCTCTTCTGAAAATGGGCCACACAGTGTATCATTTGTGCTTCGCAAAAAACACTTGGAAGATTTGAGTGCCATGTGGCGAAAGGTTTTCTGGTCAGACCAAGAGTGAACTTTTTGGACTGATCTGCAAGTGTTATGTTTGGCAAAAACCAAACACAGCACACCACCCAAAACACACCATACCTACTGTGAAGCATGTTGGTGTGTTGCTCTTCGGCTGGGACTGGGAAAATGGATGTTGCCAACTACACCCAAATCTCTGTGGCCCTCTGCTTGACAGCTGAAGTTCGGCAGGTGGTTCACCTTCCAGCACATCAATGGCCCTAACCACACTACCACAAAACTATGCAGTGGCTTAAGGATAGGAATGTAAATGTCTTTGAGTGGCCAAGCTAGAGCCCTGACCTAAATCCATTAGAAAATCTTGGGATTGACTGAAAGACAGCGGTCAATCACTGCTCACCAGGACATTTGACTGAACTCTAACAATTGTGCAAGGAAGAATGGGCAAATATTTTCCAATATAGGTGCACAAAGTTAATAGAGACATATTCAAAGACTGATGGCTGTAATTGAAGCAAAAGGTGGCTTTATGAAGTATTAAATCATGGGACTGATTACTTTTCCAACATTTTTTTATGTTTCTGAACTGTTGCCTTTTTACGTTACTTGAATGTTGTAAGGCAGAATGTGTAAATAAAGCTGGAACAAAAAATATATATTTCAATGGGTTTTGATTTCAGGTTGTAAGACAAATAAGTAACAATTTCAAATTAATATGAGGATTTTCTATAGTTACTGTATACAAGTGTGGTGCTCTGTATTTACAGATGAGGTGATCCTACTGTGTGATATACAATTATTGGCTTTGTGTGAACTCTTTGATTTCACAACTGAATAATGTGTGCCCTATTACATTGCATGCCTTAAGCAAGTGGTTTTGGGATGGTCTAGTAGCCTCATATAATTTACATTGCCACTCCTCTGCATAGTGAGGGGGGCCAAAGAATAGTACTGTGCCAGTATGTGTGCCTTTGCTTTATTTATGAATTATACAATAAAATCTCTTTATAACTTAGTTTGTTGTGTACTTTTGTGGATCTGTAAGAACCTGGTGTTGGTGACATACATGCAATTACATCTGCGTCTCTTGTACATGTGAAACTTGATAGAATAGGACGTTCTAATATTTGCCTATTTCACTAGTTTCTTTTACATTTATCAGCAATCACCGTCAAGTAGCTCAGATCCACTGTTTATGATCTAGAACATTGATGGCCAATGGATGATGTTGAGGACCAAGAATTCATTATAAGAGACAGGGGCGACAAAAATGCACCCATCCTTGATCTAGGGCTATGCGATTCACAGGGTTGCCAACTGTGGGAGTTTGGCTGGCATGAGAATCGGTAACATTTCAGTGAGAGAGAACACTTTTGTTAACCCTAACCCTAATTTTAGAAATGTCAGTCCTTGTTTACTTAGTATAAACCGTGATTTATGCAAAAAAAACAGCTAATAGAATGGAAACGCTTATTTTTTTAATTCTGAAAGCGTCAGAGTCACGCCAGATGCGTGAGAGTTGGCAACCCTGGCAGTGG
>JACXGM010031055.1:0-13084 GCA_016801145.1 Umbra pygmaea
TTTACAGTGTGGCACCACAGCTTGGGAACTACAAATACTACGTTCAGTTTACTTACAAATGCATGTTTGGTTACATTTGGGAGTCAAATGTTGGTTTAACATGCTTTTCTTTATTATTGTATAGTCATTACATTTGTTCATGGTAATGATTCAGAAAATCATATTAACTGGATAGGATGCATTTCAATTTTTTACAGTGACACACTCAGGATAACACAAACACATTGTGCCTACACTTGAGGTGTACACAACAAACTGAAAAATACAGCAAACAGAATTAGGCCTACTCACTTTTGCTCATTTGGTTCTGCGGGTGTGGAGTCCAGTTGCCTGTACTTTTCAGCCAATCTTTCTTAAGAGTCTGGTTGTCTTTAATGAGTTATTTGATCCAAAATGTACTCAAACGAATAACATTATCTTCATGTTACAGCAAGTTGGTATTTTTCTGGTGTCCATATAGAGTTAATCAGTTTAATTTCGGACATTGGTCATTGCAGCTAACATTAGCTATAATATACTGTATTACATCAGAATACATAACATGTTTGTTAAAATCCAGCTAACCTTAGCAAAAATATAGCCTGATGTATTGCATCAACATTCATAATGTTTGCTACGATTCGCTTGCAGATACTTGGGCTTGGCAGCTAGTGTGAACTAAGGTGATTGTTATTTGGCATTTTGGCATACCGCCTTTTCACAGAACATCCTGTCATGTCAGGGAGTGAGCTTCTGGAATAGTATTCCACTGTTAGTAAGGGAAAGTACCAGTCTTCCTATTTTTAGGAGTCATTTAAAGGTGTGGCTAGGGGACACACAAACATGTGATCATGTTCAGTTAATTATAATTTACCAGAAAAAAAACAGAGTTAGTGTATTATATAATAGGGTTACAATTATCAGTGTGTTAGGGGTTATGTAACAAGAGTTAGTATATCATGGGTTGTGTAATAGTGGTCAGCATAATGCAGGTCAGTGCAATATAGGGTTGGTAATATAGGTTAGTGTAACATCTGGTTAGACAGGGCATGTGCAAAATTGTGGTTTGTGCAATATAGTCAATGTTGTTCTTTTTGTTTCTGTATGTCGTTCGTTGTCCACTCTTGTTGTTACTGTCTGTTTTATCAGGATGTATGATGATTGTTCTTGTACTTGTTTCTTGGTATAACCTGAGTATAGTATATCTCTATGTATTTATTCATTTGTGTGTAACATCAACCTGCCAGGGGGTCTGCAGATGGAAATTAGCCTAAGGCTATAATCTGACATATTTACAATAATACGTATTGTCCCTTTTGTTTTGTTTTTCAAATAAAATATTTAATAAATGATTATATATTTATAATCAATTATAATTATATAATATATAATCATTTATATTTAATAAATGATTATATATTAAACTGTAGAAAATATGGATCTTTAAGACTGACAGGCATGGCAAATATAGCCTGTCACATTCTAATAGGGGATTGGTCAGACCAATCAAAAAACAGGACTAAGTGAATATACGCGACAAAACATTATTTTTTCTAAGTGGAATGGGATTGAAATACGTGTCTTTCCCGGAAAAAAAAAAAAGAGTTGTCTGGTCACCCTACCAATACACCTGCATTTTCAGAATACAAGTTAATATTTCTTCAGCATTTTCAATTATTGTTCTGTGTAAAAAACACTGAATTCTGCATTAACGTGACCTCAGGTCATATCTTTTTGCACATCCTGTTCAAATTACAAAATAGGCAATGTGCAGTGTAGGGAATCATTGTCCCAACACAGTTAAGGTTTTCATATTTTTTTATATCAAGAAATACAGTTTTTACAGCTGGTTACTGAAAAAGAAATTAGTGCCATTCTCCCTGTCATGTTATTCTAAAATTAGCACATTTTAAGTTTAATGGTTAGGAGTAGAGGTTGTTTTTAATGGTTTAAGTGTGTAAGTTCCTACTTGCATATTACATCTATCCACTGTTTCTTCTTTCCAGGTGACAAAAATTTTCTCAAACTATGGTCCTGGACTGCGCTTCATCTCATTTGAACATGGAGGGAAGGACACCAAGTTCTGGAGTGGCTGGTATGGGGTTCGAGTCACTGGGAGCTCTGTTACTGTAGATGCCTGAGAGGAGTGTTTGAAGGAGGGGAGAAGACATATGAACAGGAGGGGAAATATGGAGAGAAAGAAAAGATAAAATACATCTGGAAATAAAGATATATGAATGTGAATAACAGAAAATATATGTGCTAAGGGGACCAGGGGACTATGATAATTTGATAAGTTGATACAAGTGTGCTAGCTCTGGGATACATACTGTAATATATGGCAGGGCTGGGGGTCCTCAGGAGAGGTTTGAACCACTACAATCGAGGGATCAAAGTTTGTCCTATCTTCTGTGTGGTTGGTTTTTAGTTTGTACAGTGGGTAAGTCATTATAAATATAGATGCTTTTTTTTACTAATTATGATGATGCTTTTTTTTTACTAATTATGATGATGCTTTTTTTACTAATTATGTTTATATCTTTATGTTTATATCTTTTTTATGTATCTATTATATATCTTTTTTATATCTTTATGTTTATATCTTTATCATGTTTATGTCTTTATTTACTAATTTTGTTATATTTTTTTTTACTAATTATGAATGTGACATCTCTCAGATTATAGCATAGGCATTATCTTTGTTATCAGTACTGTACCAAATTAACAAGAAACATATTATGACTAATCAGGAACTTAAGAGATACAATGACCAAAATAAAAACTAATCAAAGATTTGCCTCATCTATTATTTTACTACCTGTTCAAAAGAAGTAGGTAAATCATATATAAAGCAAATGAAGAGTATTATCTCTGTGTGGAACTGTGGAATGTGTGAATGCATCTCTGTCTGTATGAAACACAGTGGTATTTATGCAGTCATCTTAACTAGGAACTTCCCAAGACTTGTGAACTCAGCGGAACCCAGAAAAGTACTTTTACCTTGTACGTTTCATACATATTGCATTCAACACTTATATACGGTATATGTTAGAGGTGTGCAAAATTCTGACAGATTCTTAATTGAACTTATCAAATTGGGAATCACCAGATGGGGGATTTTGGAATTACATAGTACTACAGAGTTGTTGAATTTGGTGATCAAAGCTGCCTCCTGGAGCTTAATCATTACCTGCCTGGCTTAAACCCCAGCGGATGACCAGCTGCGAATGGGATTTTGTTCACTATTGAAAAAATGTTGTGTATGGATGTAGTTGTCACAATGAAAAGGTCGCTTATTGAGCCTGTTGATAATCTGGGCAAAAGTGTCCCAGAGGACAAAGGTTTAAATGTGTTCAATATACCAGGAATTTATCTGATATTTTCTCCCAGAGGGCGATTGTCTAATCAGAAGCATTGGTGCCTGTTAGATGATCACGCAAGGTATTTGCCCCCACTTGCAGGTCTCGGCTGGTTTAAAACAGAGAGTAAGGAAGCGCTCACAGTAAGTTTTAACAGTCTATACAGGGAGAGTAGAAGCTCTGGAGTCAGGTTTTATTTTGTATAATTAGGTAGAGTAAGGTAAGGGTTTGATTCTATAATTGTTTTGATTTGGGTTCATTATTATGGTCACAACAGCTGAATATAACTGGATTTGGTTTTAAAGGTCTGGTCAATGTCTGTTTGATGGTCTTATTTTGGTGATAACATAGAAAGCTAATGATTGCTTTTAAGTTGTAACTCTGGAAGATCGTCAATAATGATGTGTGTTATTGCAAATGCTTGTTGTTACCTGTGATGATGGAGCAGTGACGATTGTAAAATTTTGAATAGTTAATAAATCTAATGCATGGTGAAACACTGTTTTCACCATTTTTATTTATGTTAATTTCCTATGATGGGTTGTGGGAGTTTAGCAGTATCCAGATGTCAGGTAAGGGAGCAGAGATTTATTTGTTCCTTTCAGTATCAAATTATATTCAGATCAAATATAACATAAACTATAAAAAAAAAGTGTACAAATCAAGTATACGTAAAATTGTATAATGTGCGTTGCATTAAAGACTCTACCACTATTATTTATGAGCTAGTGGCAGGGCTAAAATATATAAAACTTTCACATAAACTCTCTCTCTTTCTAGCTAAGGTAATTAATCTTAATTGAGGGAGTCTGTGTGAGTTTGTTATCTTATCAGTTTAGGGCAGGCATCTAACACTTGGCTGTCTCTGGGTGAAGACTGGATTTTTCTGGCAGCTGCGCGACCGAGACTCTTTTGACTAATATAGATATTAATGAATAGAAAGGGATTCAGGTCTAACCTGTCACGCAGCAGTAACAAAAAGCATCACACATATGCTTGAAAGTCTTTTAGTTTATTGCAAGTAGAAAACATTTGTTTAATACATAAACATTGTTCTGGTCCTCACAAGGGCCCAAGTTGGAAGCATTATGGCACAGAAACACTCTCAGAGACAGTCCAGGTGCTATAGTTAATTGTACACAACACACACAAGACATAAATCACATTGTCCGTAGAACCGGTGAACCCTGAATTAGCAGAGTGCTGTTGGTGTAGGCAAGCTATCATCTATCCAACCACAGCCTATCAAACCAAACACGGCTCAGTCATCCAACCACCACTCAGCTATCCAACCAGTCAGAAAACCACGGCGCGGCTGTCCGATAACAGACCACACAGTCAACCGATAATCAGCTATCCACCCAGGGTTCCGAATGTCCCATATATACAGTGCTTTGCGAAAGTATTCGGCCCCCTTGAACTTTTTGACCTTTTGCCACATTTCAGGCTTCAAACACAAAGATATTAAACTAATTTTTTGTGAAGAATCAACAACAAGTGGGACACAATCATGAAGTGGAACAAAATTTATTGGATATTTCAAACTTTTTCAACAAATAAAAAACTGAAGAATTGGGCGTGCAAAATGATTCAGTAAGTTAATACTTTGTAGTGCCACCTTTTGCTGCGATTACAGCTGTAAGTCGCTTGGGGTATGTCTATATCAGTTTTGCACATCGAGAGACTAAAATTTTTGCCCATTTCTCCTTGCAGAACAGCTCGAGCTCAGTGAGGTTGGATGGAGAGTGTTTGTGAACAGCAGTTTTCAGTTCTTTCTGCAGATTCTCGGTTGGATTCAGGTCTGGACTTTGACTTGGCCATTCTAACACCTGGATATATTTATTTGTGAACCATTCCATTGTTGATTTTGCTTTATGTTTTGGATCATTGTCTTGTTGGAAGACAAATCTCCATCCCAGTCTCAGGTCTTTTGCAGACTCCATCAGGTTTTCTTCCAGAATGGTCCTGTATTTGGCTCCATCTTCCCATCAATTTTAGCCATCTTCCCTGTCCCTGCTGAAGAGAAGCAGGCCCAAACCATGATGCTGCCACCACCATGTTTGACAGTGGGGATGGTGTGTTCAGGGTGATGAGCTGTGTTACTTTTACGCCAAACATAATGTTTTGCATTGTTGCCAAAAAGTTCGATTTTGGTTTCATCTTACCAGAGCACCTTCTTCCACATTTTTGGTTTGTCTCCCAGATGGCTTGTGGCAAACTTTAAACGACACTTTTTATGGATATCTTTCAGAAATGTCTTTCTTCTTGCCACTCTTCCATAAAGTCCAGATTTCTGTAGTATACGACTGATTGTTGTCCTATGGACAGACTCGCCCACCTCAGTTGTAGATCTCTACAGTTCATCCAGAGTGATCATGGGCCTCTTGGCTGCATCTCTGATCAGTCTTCTCCTTGTATGAGCTGAAAGTTTAGAGGGAGGGCCGGGTCTTGGTAGATTTGCAGTGGTCTGATACTCCTTCCATTTCAATATTATCGCTTGCACAGTGCTCCTTGGGATGTTTAAAGCTTGGGAAATCTTTCTGTATCCAAATCCGGCTTTAAACCTCTCAACAACAATATCTCGGACCTGCCTGGTGTGTTCCTTGTTCTTCATGATGCTCTCTGTGCTTTCAACGGACCTCTGAGACTCACAGAGCAGGTGCATTTATACGGAGACTTGATTACACACAGGTGGATTCTATTTATCATCATTAGTCATTTAGGTCAACATTGGATCATTAAGAGATCCTCACTGAACCTCTGGAGAGAGTTTGCTGCACTGAAAGTAAAGGGGCTGAATAATTTTGCTCGCCCAATTTGTCAGTTTTTTACTTTTTTTTTTAAAGTTTGAAATATCCAATAAATTTCGTTCCACTTCATGATTGTGTCCCACTTATTGTTGCTTCTTCACAAAAAATACAGTTTTATATCTTTATGTTTGAAGCCTGAAATGTGGCAAAAGGTCAAAATGTTCAAGGGGGCCGAATACTTTCGCAAGGCACTGTACCTGCGTATCACTTACACTACACCACTGCACTAACCAACCAACACTCTAACCCTTCATGTCACATCCTGAAGTTATTCAGCAAAGACAATTTGAAGGTAAGTTCATCAATTTTTAGATGATTATAGAATGATATTGATTCTATTGGGAGATTAGTATCCAATATTTTTCTACTTGTAAGGCGCCCACTCTACATCTAGATTGATATCATTAGCTAGTTAACTTGTCAGATTGTTAGCTAGCATAGCCAGCCAAATGTAGCTAGATAGTGAGAGCAGGAGTGGGAGAATAGCTAGAGAGCAGAAGTGGGAAAGAAATAATGGTGTGTGTTGGCACATGCAAGTGTGCATGCGTAATCTGTTACTGTTATAAATATACTGATTTTATGATGGTTGTCATTAGGGCTGCACACTTTGTAATCACGGTCACGTTTTTAGCTTCCCAAGATCAAATTTGCGTGATCGAGCGATATTTAACCCTTTAAAGACACGCGATTATCTCACGAACCGCACTATGTAGCAACTTAGCAACTAAGTCTTGGGACCATTGAAAAGCAGAAGATCAGACGAAAAGAATGAGTGGTATTGCGCCACAATTCCGGTCATGTTTTTTAGATGGTCATTTGTTTTTACTAAACTACATTACAGACAGGAAGTAGGAAGCGAAAATAACTAAATAACACCTCTGCAATGATGCAGGACATCATCCTGCACAACACCAACAGTTTTTGGAAGTGAAAATAGCTGCGATTTCAAAAACGTATAGAAATATAGTGAGAAATGGGTGTAGCATTTTGATGTTGAATTGTTTGTATGGCCTCCAAACATTGTACACTGGTCCAGGAGCCCTGGGGCCTTGACAATATGCACTGAAAAGCCTTATTCACTATGCTTTTACACATACTGTAAAAAACAACAAAATATACATACGTTCTTTAGTTTTTTAATTTATTCTTTAAGGAGGTGCAATGCATTTTGGTGAATAAGAGGAACCCTTTTATTTTGATGCACATATTTGTACATTAGCAGGAATGTAGCAAAATATGGATGTGAAAGCAGTTATAATTAGCCTATGTTAGTCTAAAAATCAACAATTAATCGTGATAATAAATCGTGATCTCAATATTGATCAAAATCATTTTGATTATCATTTTGGCCATAATTGTGCAGCCCTAGTTGTCATCAATGTATATTTTTGGCCATTGAATACTACACATGATTTCATTGTTGTAATGAATAAACTGATTTTCAGATGGGTGTAATGCAACAATATATCTAAACCAGTCAACATGCCAAAAAAACGACAAAATGATGAAGACTGGACAGCTGGCCAGAGTTCTTCAAAGCAGAAACCTCCACCTCAGCCATCTTTGGAAAACTGCATCCTGCATGGTAACCAGGGGACAGTAAATGACAAGTTCATGCATTTTTCTTCTAAGGCTGATCCACTGACTGCATTTACTGATATCCATGATATGAAAAATAAACTTCAAACACAATTGTTTGATTGTGGTGGCATGCAAGATGTTTTAAAATCAATTCCTGATGAATAGGCTATATGCACAGCTCCACTACTCCCTGAACTTAAGCGGACTTCTTTGTTTCCTGTCTTACATTATTGGACAAACTGAATAATCCACTTGTGTTTGACCGTTGTGACACACGTGGAATAATCAGTTTGTCCAATAATGTAAGACAGGAAACAAAGGAGCCCGTTTAAGTTCAGGAAGTAGTGGAGCTGTGCATATAGCCTATTGTCTTCTGATTGTGGGTATCATGAAAACTGTCAACGCATGTTTTTCCGCAGTGCTATCCGTGCTTTAAGCAAGTGTCAAACAGAATATGTCTCCATTAGACAGACACATGAGCATATGGATCCTTTAGTTTTGTTCGGCAGTTATTGCATATTCTGCAGAAGTAGCACAGTGAAGCAAGTGTCCGGCAACAGATACAGCTTGCAGAAATTCCAATGAAATCCACACCAAAATATAGAGAAAAAAGCTATGGAACTCTGTGATGAAGACTTGCTGTGCAAAATCAGAGTTGACCTTTTGCCAAGGAGGCACAGTTTCATGAATGCTGTCGCAAGCAGTACATGGTAAAGCGAGCACCCCAGCCTTACAATTCAGCTGCAGCATCTGAAATAGCTTCAAAGAAGGCACTGATCAGTAAAGCTTTAACACGGGTGCATGACCATATAAAAACTGAAGTTATCAAAAAGGGCCAGGTTGTTAAATTTGCTCATCTCAAAGCTTTGTATAATGAAACCTTAACAGAATTTGGAGAAGCAGCTGTTGCTGAGATCACAAGCCATAACTTGAGACAAAAAATTGAATTATCTGATCTGAAAAATTATATCGACTTCTCATCCTCTCCATTTAAAGACACATTTCTGTTTTGTACATCCCTAGAATCCATGAAGACAATAGTGCGTTCAGCTTACGAGTTGGGAATTACTGATTGGAGCAAAGAGGTCAGCCATGTTCTTCACAAGATAATTGTAACAGCCTTTAAAACCTCTGAGCCACTACCTTGGCCTCCGAGGGCTCATGATCTCCATAATCCAAATGAGGAGATTCCTTCCGAGGTTTTACAATTCATTTTAAACCTCATTTGTGGAAATAAGAAGCCCTCATATCGGGAGGAAAGTCTGGCATCATCCATTTCTCAAGACATCTGCAGAGCAGTTACGTCAGGTCAATGGAAGATGAAAAAACACATCTTGCTATGTATGACACTACGCCATCTATTCAGACCCAAGAGCATCACCACTTTGACAAATAGGCTTGGTCACTGTGAGTCATACACGTACTCAATTGAACTTGAAACGACTCTGGCAAATTCAATTGTCGAAAGTGCTTTATTAGTCAGCAACTCAGATGTTATCAAGAGGCAGCCTGATGGAGCAGTCTTCCACATTGACTGGGACAATTTTGATCAGCTGGTTTCAGATGTATATGGGGCAGGGTCCATTCATACCGCCGCAGGGATCTACATGCAAGATCTTGGTTCCTGTGTGGATGCAGAAGCACTTTCTTCAGCCCAGCCTACTCAAATGTCTTATCCTAACACTCAGCCTACAAATAAACTGTGATCATGTATAAGTCCTGCCACAGAGTTGCCAACTTACTACAAATGGAAATGATCTGAACCCACCAATATGGTGTCATCTACCTCCAATAACTCAACCACATATAGCCAATCAAAATCATCAGATAATGATCTAATTTGGGTCTTTGCTCGTAAAATCAACTCTAAGGATCAGTACATCCCTGGTTTGTCAGGCTGGGTGTCTCTTACTGGCCAGTCTCCAAAATGCCTCACCACAATTGGGTACTATCCCATGATCAATGCTCCCATAACTGACTTGCAACCATTCAAGAATGCCTCAGATGCAGCCAAGCTGCTTCTTCTGAAGCTGGACAAGAGTACACCATCTGTACATTTGATCATGGTCTTTACATGAAAGCATATCCTCTAGTATGCAATGAACCTGAAAAATACCAAAACCATATCATCCTCATTGTTACGTTCCATTGCTGTGGAGCATACTTGAAAGGCACAGGTAGAAGATACTGTCAAGGGAGTGGATGGGTAGAAGTGGCTTTAGAAGCAAATCTGATCACCAATGGCTCGGTGACTGGGGTCACCGATGGGAAGAATTGGGACAGAGCATTAAATACACACAAATCAATGCTGGAAGCTGTAGAGAGACTTCTCTATGACAAGTATCTGGAAACTCATGAACCACTCTCTCCAGAAGGAACTGCTTTACTGAAAAAGCTCACTCTGAATGAACCTACTCTCACTGATGTTCTATCATCAGATGATGTAGGCCTGTCTCACCACATGGCAGAATATCATGCATTCAAAGAAGCAGTGAGAAATGGGGAGCTGGGAGAAACTGGACAGTTTTGGATGGAATACATTGACTGCATCTGGCTCGTCCTGTCAATTAATAAGGCAATCAAAATGAATGACAATGAAGGATACAAAGACACTCTAAACTACATGCCAGACCTCATGCCAGACCTCATTTAGATTGTTTCTCCAACAGCGTTTCCCATTTGAGAAGTGCAAAACCTTTATTTTCTAAAACCTAACCTATGCCACAATATATGTTAAATCAGCATTTCATTTTATGAAGTCATTTTAGAATCATCTGTTGGGATAACATCTGAGATTACTAATGAAATATTCCAAGCATTGCCATCAAATAAAAAATTATATGCTTCTTCAACAATGGAAACAAACACAGTGCTACATAAATATAATAGGAAACCAAATGATGGTGAAGTAAAGTAAAAAAAGATTAACAATGGATTCCAATTCAATTATGGCCTCCCGAGACCCCCTGCTGACCCTGCGCCTGGGTGAGTGCTTTAGGGGGTTCCTACCTTTGTGGGGGTTAGTTTGGACCTTTGGCCCTTCCCATTGGTCTGGCCACCCCAGTGTGGTGGTCTTTGGGGGGGGGGGGTACTGTGACATCCAGCCCACGGAGGGCTGGCGTCAAATAACTATTTGAACTGAGATATGGACTTCTACCAGTGTTTTGGTTGTTTTCCTGTGTTTCTTGATTTTTTTTGCTTTCCCCTTGTGTTATTTCAGTGCAGTGCATGGTGTTTTAGTTCTTCCGTTTATTCTGTGTCTGGTCCCTTTAAGAATGTTCCTTTTTGGTTGTTCTTCCTGTGTTTCCCTTGTGTAGGCCACGCCCATCTCTCTCTCTCTAGTATGGGCTGTCGTTCCATAAGGTTAGGCTAGGAGAGCTTATTAACTTCTAGATCGGCGATGTGAGTAATCACAGCCATTTGTGATCAAGCAATTAGAGCACACTATATGGACGGCCCAAACTAGAGAGAGAGAGCGTTGGGCATTGTGTTCGAATGAACCTGTTACGTATGGAATATTGTCTGTCAGAGAAACAGAGTGTTATCGTGAAGAGATTCCAGGAGTTCTGTTTGCACAAGTTGTTCAAGTGGGTTTGTAGAGTGTTACATGTACTCAGGGGCGGATTAAGGTGGTCAGGGGCCCCTAGGCTTCTCTTTGTGTGAGGCCCCTCCCCTAATCATTGTGCTTTACTGGAAAAATGTATTTAGTGCCATAAATGGTACACACGCAAGTATGGTGAACTGGCATACACACATATTGAGACAGCCAACATTACAGTGTTTTCTTTACATTGCTTCAAGTGGTGGACCACAACAGTAAGACAATTACCACCACACCACATAGGTAAACTGAGAAATTGAACGTTACAGACAAGCATAAGGCCCAGTGCTTAGAATCAGCCCTTTAATTATGATCAAGAAACACTACAACCAAAACTAACATCAACAGAGATGTAAGTGGAAAAAATACCAGATATAACCCTCTGTCTCAACAGCCCAAAAACAATCAAAAATATAAACGCAACACTTTTGTTTTTGCCCCCATTTATGATGAGCTGAACTTAAAGATCTAAGACTTCTTCTATGTACACAAAAGGCCCATTTCGTGCAATTATTCTTCACAAATCTGTCTAAATCTGTTTTAGCGAGCACTTCTCTTTTGCTGAGATAATCCATCCACCTCACAGGTGTGGCATATTCAAGATGCTGATTAGACAGCATGATTATTGCACAGGTGTGTCTTAGCCTGGCCACAATAAATGCCCACTCTAAAATGTGCAGTTTCATCACACAGCACAATGCCACAGATGTTGTAAGGTTTGAGGGAGCAAAACTGTTGATGGAGCTAAACTGACAACTCCCTGGCTGCCATTTAAAGCCAAAACAGGTGGATTCAGCACCACGGCTAGTTCCGCAGCCTACTAAATTGCAATTCAATTGCAAAATAAGCAATTCAGTAGGCTGCGGAGCTGGCTGATAACTGCACATTTTAGAGTGGCCTTTACAAGGTTTCTTTACGTCCTCCTGTCCATAGCTCTCTAATTACTGTAAAATTTAAACTGAAATGCATAATTTAGGGTGTAATTTGTGGAGGTTTACTCCCACATCTCTGCATTCTTTGGAGCTTCTGGAGTCTTTCGGCATATGGATGTTCCTCCAGCTGTTGCTGAAATGCATGTTTGTGTGCAGTGTATGGGTTGCAATAAACACTCAGTGACACACTCTCTTCACTATGTATTCTGGCTCACTATCGTCCATCTAATATCCAACCTACTCAACAAACCACAAAATTGAGACTATAAAAACCTGAGTTGATTGTCTACTCCTCACCTCTGATTTTAGTTGCTACACCTGCGCATCCAACTTCCCTAAGTGCTAAATAATTACACTCATGTTTAATTTGGATAAAAGTGTGTACAGATAATTTTTAAGAAATTATTGAGTAACATAGTACTGTCCAGGAATAATATTTTTTCATTACGCTTTTTTCATTACGCTTTTAAATAATTCAAGTTCAAAGTCTAAAGTATTTATTGTCACATGAACCAAACAATTCAGAATTGTTCATAACTTCTTAGGAACAGCTGAAGAGAGCCACTAAATGCGGGAGTGATGGAGAGAAGGGATGACATGCAGCAAATTTTTCTTTCCTTTAGTCAAAGTATTGGGTCAATGGATTTTCTATTGTAACATAACCTAGAGCTTGCATTGCATATTGAATTTGAATTTGTGCACAATGTTGACGTGTGGAAACTTTGGTTTTGTTCTGTACACCACAACTGTTGTGTTGCCAATGTTAAGGAATAGCTCTTTGTAGGTCTAAATCAGATGTGGGCAATTATTTTTGCTTGAGGG
>JACXGM010031056.1:0-13083 GCA_016801145.1 Umbra pygmaea
ATGTCCGCGGTTTTCTAGCCAAATTTGGCGATTTTTAAATCAATTTGGCGGTAGAAAATATATTGGTCGCGGGTTGCGGTTTTTTGGGCTATTTTTGAACAACCACAGCTGCAGCATTTTCCTTTAAATAAATAAATGTGACCAAGGCTGTATGTTGCGGCCTGTGGCAGGTGTGGGAGGAGCTACTGCGTGTGATGTGCATTAAAGAGAGGGAGAGAGTAGATCGTTTTGAGAGAGAGAGAGACTGCTACGTGCATATTCAGTTATGGGAGGAGCTACTGCGTGTGATGTGTATTAAAGAGAGGGAGAGAGTAGATCATTTTGAGAGAGAGAGACTGATACGTGCATATTCAGGGCGAGCGGAAAAGAAAATGTGACATGTGCACACATGGCTCAAACGTCATGATAATTGATGTAATTGGTTTAGTGCCTACAAAACTAATGAAGTAAAAAGCTTTATTTTTCACCATTTCTTAATTGTTGTTGGCTCTTCAGACCAGAACATTCATCAGAAAGTAGAAATTAGAGTGCAGCACAGTACGCTATAGAAACGTGAGAAAAAAAAACATGTTTATGAAGACAAATCATGTTTACTAGCATACTAGAGAGGTAAACACCATTTAATTTTCTGATTGTCAGGGAAATGGACAAAATATGGAAGAAAATATTGCAAAGACTAGGAAAAAGAAAAGGGTTTAATGGAATGGATTAGGAGCATCCCAGCAGATGACAGTAAAGCACATTAAGCGTATGTGATAGCAAAAAGTTTTTAAACACTAACGAATAATAATAAAATATTTTGTATTTCTGATTAAAAAAGTGTTGCAGTAATAACCATGAGAAAAGTGCTGTGGATATAGATGAACAGCAAGTTGAGTTATTGTCAAAAGTTCAGTTATTGTCAAGTTGCGATACATCTTTACTCTCATTCTTGCTGATCCTCAAACTCATTCCTGATCATCTTTGTATTTTTATTTGTCTTGATCACTGTACGTGGAGATAATTAAAGGCAAGATATAGCTAACCATGTTGTGGAATGAACAAATACATTTTTAGAAATTAATAGAATAGGGTAAAGCAAATAACATTTAAATGTACATTGTGGAAAAAAGTATTGGAATTATTAACTCAGTAGCGATGTAAACAAATTGGGCTAGTTTTAAGGCATTTTGGGCTGTTTTTGAGCAGTCCTTGGGCTAGTATTTTCTGGTTGACCTGGCAACCCTGGCTGTAGGCTAACGTTCTGTTATGCAGTAAATAGTACTAATCAGCCGATTGTTTTACGAAAATAACCAGCACATTTCTCCCAACGTGGGCAAAGTCACAACAAAGCGAGGGAGAAGAACTATGTTACATGGAATAATCCAAATACATATTTTACACCACTGACAAGGGAAAAGTCACTTCATGGTGTCTATGGCTAGCTTTCTTCCATAGATTTCTGCCTGCGTTGCTCCCGTATTCGTCTGGCCTCATCATGCTTTTCTAAATAACAATCCAACAAACGTTACATATTTTTTCTAACAGGGTACTAAACGTTTAGCTGGCTAATAATATGAGCTGTTATGCTGTAGGCTAACGTTCTGTTATGCAGTAAATAGTACTAATCAGCCGATTGTTTTACGAAAATAACCAGCATATTTCTCCCAACGTGGGCAAAGTCACAACAAAGCGAGGGAGAAGAACTATGTTACATGGAATAATCCAAATACATATTTTACACCACTGACAAGGGAAAAGTCACTTCATGGTGTCTATGGCTAGCTTTCTTCCATAGATTTCTGCCTGCGTTGCTCCCGTATTCGTCTGGCCTCATCATGCTTTCGAAATAACAATCCAACTAACGTTACATATTTTTTCTAACAGGGTACTAAACGTTTAGCTGGCTAATAATATGAGCTGTTATGCTGTAGGCTAACGTTCTGTTATGCAGTAAATAGTACTAATCAGCCGATTGTTTTACGAAAATAACCAGCACATTTCTCCCAACGTGGGCAAAGTCACAACAAAGCGAAGGAGAAGAACTATGTTACATGCAATAATCCAACTATATATTTTACACCACTGACAAGGGAAAAGTCACTTTTCATGGTATCTATCGCTAGCTACTAGCCAATGCTAACTTTGTCAAACAACAGTTTGCATTTGCATTGCTAAAGTTGGAATACCTTACATGTCCAGCCGAAAACAGGCAACTTTGGCATTGCTTTGAAAACATTTTTCCCTCATTAGAGCCTTCAATCTGGAAAAAGCCACACTGATGTTTACCCGGGATTTCTGCCTGTGTTGCTCTTGTACAGTATTTGTCTGGCTTCATCATGCTTTCGCTTCTTCAAAGCAGATTCACCCTCCGTCGGCTCTTGTGCTAAATAATAGTTGTGGTCCTACAATTGTCCAAAATTCCACTTCTAATAAAGGAGAGCTTCTACTATTACCTAATACTTCGAAACACAACTTCTTCTTCTTCTTCTTCTTCTCCTTCTTCTTCTCCTTCTCCTTCTCCTTGTTCTGTTGCTGCTACTGCTTCTCTTTCAAGGTAGTGACGAAACGCGCTCTGTAGCGCTGTTTGTTCGCTGAGGGCAACGGTACGACAAAATACAGCGACCTCCATAAAAGGGGGTGCCCGCGGTTACGTAGATATAAATGTCTCATTCTGAGTTAATGAAAACATAATGGTTCATTATGTAAAGTCTTTACACACCACTGAAAACATAGTTATGGATCTTATATTGCATTTCTGTCAATAGATCCTTAGAAATACTACACACTGAACCTTTAAGGTTATATTATTAGATAAACTATTTCCCGGGTCTTAAATATGTTTTATTTGATCACAAATAAAATTATTTACTAATACTACAAGCTAGAATACATAATTCTCTGCCAGTGTGCATAATTAAATTCTTGACCAATCACAGGTATTTTTCGTTATTTTATTGTGCGTTCACTGCGGTATTTGTCTTAAAAAGCATTTCGAGTGGCATTAAAAAAGTCTTAAAAAGTCTTAAATTTAATGTCATCAAACCTGCAGACACCCTGCTACAGGAACCACAGCATAGCCATAAAGTTTAAGTTCACCCACACTTTATATGAATAAAAAAGGATTACAGGAACCACAGCATAGCCATAAAGTTTAAGTTTACCCACACTTTATATTAAAAAAAGTTTACAGTGCATAAACTGCTGTTGCATAAACTGTGCATTAAAATGTTTAAAATGCATATACTTATGTATAATTAAATGTTTACTAATTATAAGTATATAAGTTATTGTAACACACATTATATCTATCATGTAATATATTAGGTATTGGGTAATGAAAAATGTGTAAACCTTTAAGTAACCATTTTTAAAACATTGCATAGATAGACAGACCAGTTATTCCTAACACTTTGTTAAGGGTAACTAATGCTTAAAAACATCCCAAGCTAAAATTTGATGCACGGAATGTATTGTGTGGTTTTCCTAACCCGCATTTGGTAAATAGATTATCACGGTGGAATAGTTAGTATAGCATGCTAACGTTATGCCAATTTCATCAAAACTTATTACAAAGCTATAGCAATGTCATGTCATTAAATACGATAAACTTCCCTATCCCATTAAAAACATATTACAGTAGTATGTAACCATCCGTTTGAAAAAAAAGTTGCACTAACTGTTGTTACAAGCAGCATTTTGCCGTCAGGCAGGTTACAGGTAACGTTAGCTAACATAAACATATTTTTGCTAGCCTACCGGCTGCAAAATTAGACCAAGACAATTAGAGCTATTTTATCTAGTGTAATTTCTCACTTACCACTATCTTGTTTTTTCTTATCCTGCTCCTCTTCCTTTCTCTTTTTCCTTATCTGGCTTCCTGAATCATAATTTCGATTCCTGATGACTGCCGACCGAGAAGGTTTTGTATTTTGTTGGCAGCAGAGATCTTGAGAGGGGCCCCTTGAGGGGGACATGCACTTTACTGCATTAAATATCAAAGGGGCGCTCAAAGTATGTCGTTGCATTTTATTCTTAACCAGTCGTTGTCTTGGGGCCCTAGGCCAGCTCGGGGCCCCAAGCAATTGCTTGGTTTGCTTGCCTTGTCGCGATGGCCCTGCATATATGTATGTATGATATTACTGTTTTGCTAATTTGTTTGTAACATTATTCATTAGTACATCAGTGTACAGCACTACTCCGTGTTTTAGACGCCTATGCATACAGTACTAGAGGGTATTAACGTTATCAAGTCACCATTTACAACGCTCTCACATCGTACTGTACAACAACATTATTTGACACAATTTTGAACTAGCTAGCTCTCATCCGGTTTCGCCATTCAAACAACTAATTAGCTACAATAGTAGTTGGCTAGCTTACTTAGCTAACTGTTGGAGGAAAAGTCTAACTGCGGGCAGAAAGGCTACGTCTGGTTTGAGAATATGACATTTTAACTTGAGGTGTATCCCTTCTAGCCATGACCCGGTGACAGACAAACCCGGAGACATCTGTAGCGGGCCAGCTTGTCACTAAACAAGGAAGTTACGTTTAAACTGAAGACCCGCCTTGATGAGTGGTCTGACAGATTGCATTTTCATGATCTAGTTTTGTCCCTAAAAGAGCGTGGTGACTTGAAAAGCTGTTTTGCTTAATGCATTTTAATATTGTTAATATTGTACAGCACATCCGATTCTTTGAAAAGGAAATGTCAAATGCCGTTTTCATTTCCATTTTGAAATTGTTACGAAGTGCATTTTAATTTTAATTGAGACTTAAATAATGCTTGTATAAATAGGAAATTGGACATTTCTGAAATTGCATTATCATTTGAATTTAGTCCCTTATGGGCTTCCATAGGGAATGGCAGCAGTGTCCTGCCTAAAAAAGCATTGAAAAGAGGAGATTTTACCCTTTTCCAGAAAGGTAAACTTAGAAATGTTCCCATCGGCCACAAATTAGCACTCAATGAAATTCTGACAGAACCATTTGAGAAATTTTAAATGGCTTACCACCACAGATTCCTTATCAGAAACTATATGTATTCTTCTGAAATGTACTCCACGTCAAAGTGTATATTTGAATGGAACCTTTGGTGTCATAAAACACATTATTTCTGTGCGCTATAAATGGAACCTTTGGTGTTATGAAACACATTATTTCTGTGCGGTATAAATGGAAACTTTGGTGTCATGAAACATTATTTCTGTGCGGTATAAATGGAACCTTTGGTGTCATAAAACACATTATTTCTGTGCTGTATAAATGGAACCTTTGGTGTCATAAAACACATTATTTCTGTGCGGTATAAATGGAAACTTTGGTGTCATGAAACATTATTTCTGTGCGGTATAAATGGAAACTTTGGTGTCATGAAACATTATTTCTGTGCGGTATAAATGGAACCTTTGGTGTCATAAAACACATTATTTCTGTGCGGTATAAATGTGTTTGCAATGAAGAAAGCAGTTAAAATTGCCTTTTTTTCTGGTTGTAATGTATACAAACCTAAAGAGTAAATTGTTTTTTAAGGACACAAACTTAGAGTGTTCTTCTCTTGGTGTGGCACATGAAGTTGTGGTTCAGGCTGGATTCAAAACTACACAACACCTTAAGAGAAAGTGTGTGCTTGTGTTCCTTGACAGAAAAACATATGTTTTTCTCTTGCTAACAATGTTGAGCCGGATTGATGTTTTCAAGAACAAAATCAATTATTTTGACAAGAACCTCAACCAAACACATGCAAATTACATTGCATTTATATTGTATGGCTATAAAGTATTGTCCTCACTTAAATAAGCATTAAAAAAAGCAAACTGTACCTAAATATGGAGACCTGAAATTCAATGTCCACATTGGTACAGGTTGGCACTCAATACAATTCTTAGATATTCACAATTTATATAACACAACAGTATGTCCAGATCAAGTTGTACAGTTGACAGTGTTGTGGAATTTAAAAATGACCTTCGGTTTCAAATAACTAATTTCAATTTTCTCTGGAAGACTTCTGTTTCATAAAACACATTGTTCTAGGGCATTTTTTTTATTGTGTGTGACAATTTAGTCAATGGTTTTAACTAAATAATTCTATAATATTGTAAATTGTACAGTATGTTTTTTAATAAATCAAAAGTAAATTATACATCTGATATGAATTTAAAACTAAATAGCTAATGTAATAAATTATATTCATACACATTGTAACATTTTAATATTTTGAAAGCATGTTTATACATATTTGTTCACAACATTAAAAAAACATTTACAAGAATAGCACAAAAGATCCTTCTGTTTAGTCATTGTCTCTCACTATATTATGATCAGTATCCTGCCTACTGTACATCTTTGCAAAACCTAATTTGATTTTTCTTATGATATTATACCACATACATGGTATTTCTGTGGTAATAAACCACATGAAATATTTTGTACCACACAAAAAAAGTATCACATGACTTTTTGGTTGTATTCTTGTCTGTTTACCACAGGGGTTAATATTCATGTGATACTTTATGACACAAATCCTAAGTACTACAGGCATACCATAGGGCTACCACAGGACAAGTCTAAAATACCACAAGACATTTTTGTAAGGAGATGTTAATATTCCGCTCTTGCAACAAGATGTCCTCCTTAACACTGCCGCTGGAGTTTGTCAAACTAGACACAGCCCTCAGCTGTAGACGCTCCGGGCCAGTGGCCAAAGCTACCCCAGAAGACTCCATCACAGCCAGCAGCCCTGGGCCGGTAGTCACCGACGGCGCCATCCGAGCGACCTCCGCTGAATAGCCGCCAACACAGGCCCCCAACCTAGCGGCTGGTTTAGACAACCACGGCAGCACAGGTGGTAAGTAGAGACAAGCTATTGATTGAATAACGAACAAGGGCTGCCCTGGCACCACAAGACATTTTTGTAAGGGCAAGCTTCTCTTAATATATCCATGGCTTCATCCACGTTACAGGCTTTACAGCATATATCCCTCCGATGCATCATATGATGAGTGTTGAACTGATGCTTATTACAAGTTTCATGTACTCCCAACATTTTTGTAATTAAAAAAAGTAGACTTTTAGACTCAAACATTTAATGAAATACATCTCATGACTCCGACACGCTTTCAGGGTTCGACTCAGTGTTACCAAGCTTCACCATTCTTACGCAAAACAAAAGTCACAAAACAATATTTATGGGAGCAAAAAAACTATTACAGGTACATTATTTGTGTGTGTTTTTATCTGTTGTAAAAATTCTGGGACATATTTTGTAAAACTCCACTAAAGAGTACGGAGGAAACTTCAAATAAAAGAAAAACGGCATGAAAAAACAATGTAGGATAAACAATATCTACATCCGATATGGGAAAGACAAAATACACAACAGGTGGGTGAGGCTGGGGAAGATGAGTGGAGGCGAGAGAGGAAAAGGCAGGGAGAAATAAAGGTGAGAGGGAGAGGAAGAACACTGAATGTGTGTGAACAGAATCATTATTAAATTAAATAATATAAAGTTTAAAATATTTACATAAATAGGTGGAGGCATATCCTTACACAAAGAGGGCTGCCCTGTTATATTTACAAGTTATTTTTATTGTGAATTTCCTGCTATCTCCCTTAGCAAATATTTTGATTACCTCATTTATTTGGATTTTTTTAAATGAACAAGTTTCGATAAGAGGGGGGTAGTTTATTTAAAAAAGAGAAAACATACGTTATTTTTTTTGAACCTTTCTGGTGTTAACCATGATTTTTTGCTAGAGCCAGGAACAAGAGGCTGAATTTTGGGTTATTTTATGGTCAACCAACATTAATCGTAGAACCAAGTATTTGAATGTTTCTGTAAGTGCATTTCTGTTTTTTTATTGAATTCTGCCATCTGAGACTCAGTAATGTTGTCATGGTTACTGGGTTTTTCCCCACTTAAAAACACTAACATGTTTTTTATAGAGATTTTAGACCTTATATATATATATTTTATTTCTATTTTGCCCGGATAGCTTTTTAGATTGGGTCCTTAAGGGTACGTTATATATTATTGGTTGTTTTAAACACAGTTATGTGTAAAAGGGGGGAGGTCAAGGGGGTCAAAATCAAACGGTCAATTGATTTTAGTTCCTCTCCCAACACATGATTAAGAGATTTTAGATTTTTATAAAGAAATCCTAGATTTTTTCAGATTTTTAAGACAGGATTAAGTAGTTCTCTATTTTACAAAGACATTTTAAAAGACTTTAGATTTTTACTAAGAGATTTGTTTTTTATAGATTTGTGTTTTTACAAAGAAATGTTAGGAGCCCTATGATTTTATATTTGTAAAGCATTTCAGATTTTTACAAAGACATAATCAGGTTTAGGGCATTTATTTTATGTTTTATTTTTACCAAGTCATGATTAAAGGAGAAGTCTGGGCGATTTCAAAAAGTAGCTCTGTTGTTTGCATATCTGAAGTGCTGTCATTATCGTTAATAACTCAAACTTATTGTATTGCTGCTGTAATACAATTATTACGCATTTACGGGGCAAGTTAAAAAACATGCTTTGAGCCTCTAATCATGTCCGAAATGTCATGTCAATATGTTTTGGAATAATGCATTGTATGACTTTGAAAATCGACTAGTGTGGACAGTGTGGTATGTAGACGAACTGATTTGTTCAAATTCGCTAAGTTTGTTTTTTATAAATCCCAAAGTTTGCTTAGACACTAACGTACAAATTATTTTGTGCGGTCTCAGTTCATAAATAATAATAGACACCTGGAGAACAAACTACAGGGTCTCACACCATCATTGAAATTCGGTGGAGGATCTGTGATGGTCTGGGGGTGCTTCAACAAGGCTAGGATCAGGCAGATTTCTCTGTGAAGGAATCTGGATAAGAGGGTCAGATAAATTACTAAAATGTAAATGTCCCAACTCTGAGGATTGTTTTTTCCAGCAGGACAATGATCCAGGCTCCAGGCCAAAAGAGCTACAGGCTCCAATAGCCTACACAGGAGCATCAACCTCTATTCTTAGTGAGTGGGGAATGTAAAGTCCTGTTCATCTGATGTTTTCTCTTCTGCCTTGAAAGCCTGTTTACCCCTGAATGGAATGAGAGAATGATCATTAGAAAACGGCAGTTGAATAAAAAATAAACAATCATTCTACATAAACGTGCTCAATATCTACATACACCAACTACCAACAAATTGCATACAGACATATAGAGTGCATCCATAAAGTTTATTATATTACATTTTTCCACATTTTGATATGTTACACCCTTATTCCAAAATTGATGAAATTCATTATTTCCCTCAAAATTCTACAAACAATACCCCCAGTGTTATAATTTTACCAGAGTAGCAGAGTACTTCACCACCACTACTGACCTATGGTCTAGCTGAACCATATATTTGCCTTACTATACATAGGGCCCTATAGTGTCACAGAATCTATACATAAAAATGGAATTTACTTATAAACACAGAATCTCGCGGGATTTGCATATTTTTCTGTGTTGGTATTCCAAACCTAAGTGTTCACATAACTCACGAGAGTGTAAAACACTCAAACATAACCAGTCAGATACTTCTTGCCCAGCAGATGGCAGGGGTGAACATGAACTGAGACTCCTTTAATATTCTGAGAATACTATATGTTGGTCAGTATTATTTATGTTATGCAATATTGGGTTCATTTCTGTTTATGTATTATTTCCTTCTTATTCGGTGCAATGGCATGGTTTTTGTGTTACTCTTATTTTGAAACAGGTCCCCTTGGGTTCAACCACGCCTCTTCCTATTCTGGGGTTGCTGGGAATCGAAGTACAGCATAGGGAGAACGGTATTGGGTAAATTGGGGTGATTGAGGATTGTATACAGCCGTGTCCTGTTAGAGATCAGTGTTTTTGTATATAAGCAAACCCCAGAATAGAGAGAGGTGTGGAGAGCGTTGATTGAACGCGTGGCGCGGGAAGGAAGCACCTCGACAGCTTGTGAACCAGTGATTGCGGTTACGTAATTTTAGGGAGGAGGCATGGCATCCTTGTGGGGATCCACTGCGGCGGAGTTGGCGCAGGAGCTGGCTGAGGTTCGGGAATACGACCGACTAGCATTGGAAAGGGAACGTAACGTGAATACCGGGTTGGTAGCGGGTCGCGACGGCTGTGCCGGGGGTGTGGTCGGCATGGAGGGGAGCTCGGATGGAAGTGTGGGTGTAGATATGGGGGTAGGGTTTGAGGAGACACGGGGTGGTCGGCGGAAGAAGAAGCGGGCACGGAAGAAAGAGGGAGGTGGGAGTAGTTCGGGAGAGGGTGAAGGGTTGGCGCTTGGTGGTGGGGAGCAGGGGTATAAGGTAATTGTGGAGTTTTCGGCCCCGACAGGTAAGATGTTACACCCGGTGTCACTCACAGCGGCGATTAGGGAACAGGTTGGGAGGGTGATTGATCCTAGTTGTTTGAGTGGTGGAAGGGTTCTTATTGTGGAGGGTAGTGTGGCTCTGAGGGATAAGTTGTTGAAGTTAGAGGTGTTGAATGGGTGTAGGGTGACGTGTATGGTGCCTGGGAGTGCGGTGAAGGTGAGAGGGGTGATCACGGGTGTTCCGGAGGACCTGTCTATGGAGGAGTTAAAAGAAGTGGTGTCGGGTGGGGTGGTGTTGGACGCGAGACGGATGGGCAGTAGGGCACTGGGGTTAGAGAAGGTGAGTCCCACGGTGTTGTTGGAGTTTGGAGGGCCGTTGCCGAGTAGGGTGCACTTAGGGTGTCTTCGTTTTTTTGTGAGGGAATATGTGCCACCGCCACTACGGGGTTGTTAATTGTCAGCGTATGGGGCATGTGGCTGCGGTGTGCAGAGGGCAGGGTAGGTGTGATAGGTTTGGGGGTGAGCATGAGTATGGCAAGTGTAGGGCAGGGGCCAAGGTTAGGTGTTGTAATTGTGGTGGGGAGCACAGTGCTGCGTTTGGAGGGTGTGTGGTTCAGAAGAGGGCAGCAGAGGCACAGAGGGTAAAGGTGACATAAGGTCACATATGCGGAAGCGGTGCGGAGAGTGGGGGGACTTGGGATAAGTGTGCAGGTGGAGAAGGAGCGGGTTATGGGCCTGGTGTTGGAGGACGGTGTGGGTACTCACAGAGTGGTGTTGACTGAGACATGTAAGCACGAGTGGTGGGTAAGGATTCATTGGTGGTGGGCAGGGTTGAGTTTCTGGTGTTTCTGTGTAGTGTGGTGAATATCTGTAGTCAGGTTAAGGGAAGGAATGCTAGGATAGATGTTGTGGTGGGTGCTGCTAGGGAGTTTATGGGTATCACTGACGTCACGGGGGAGATGGTTCACGAATTGATGAAGGGGACTGGGGAGGTTAGGGGGGGGTAGGTAGTTGGGTGGGGGTGGGTAGGGGGTGGTGGGCTGTATTTTAATCTGATAGCGTGGTGGGGTGAGGTGGGTGGAGCTGAATTGGGTGGACCGTGACCGGCCTCACACTCCGGTACAGTTGGTGGCGGTGTATGCACCATCAGTTGGTTGCGATTCGCCATTAAACCCCACAGAAGAAGAAGAAGAAGAGGAAGAGAGAGGTGTGGAGCATTGTACATGTTGAACGTAAGACACAGTTATTCTGTGTATCTGTTACTTTCGATGTTTACTCGCTTCTCTGATTGTTATCAGAAATATTGTGTAGATACATGCCATCCATGTTAGTATTTCTGCGAGCTACAAACAAGTGTGTGCTATAGGTGATAGCCAGAATAGATAAAGGCGTGTGCTTGTTATTCGGATCCATTTACCAGTGTCCATACCACTGAAAAGAGTACGAGTAGAAGTGGTTCTGTTTGTAAACGCGCCCTGCCTTCTGTGTCCTGCTCTTCCGGATTACACATGTATAAAATAAAGCATGAACATTTCTCACCTACCGCTGGCTCAAGTCTCTCTCTCTCCACACATTCCGGAAACCGTGACAGAATCGTACTAAAATAGCCTATAATAGTAGTAGGGCCCTATGTTCTCTGCGATGCGGAGAATGTGGACGGAAAAGCCGAATCCAGACATTAATGTGCAATTTATTCAGCAAAATATTTATATTTTCTATAATCTAAATATAGTCCTGTAATATTAACAACTGTCATTGAGTTTTTCCTAATACAAAAGGCAGCATATATGGAAGTTAATTTGCGCTCTATAGGCTATATGCAGTCTGTTTCTCTACCGAACTTGGACAGCATATCGTTCAAACTTTGTAATGTACTTGATAGCTGACAGCTATAAACAACGGTATTTACTACATTCTAAATTTTTCAATCAGATGCTTGTTTTTCTCCGTTCAATCACTTATCCAAATGCATGACTATGTGTAGGCTACTATATAAAGGGGAACAATTCTGAATATCTTTAATGTGTCTATGTATGTTCCTTTGCATTAAGTAATTCTCTGACGGTCTTGCTAATCAGAAAGCTCTCTCAAGGTCGAACTAGCGGGACTGTTGCTGAATGTTATGGCTTTGTCTAAATGATTGCGCGTGATACAACTTTGTAAAATAACCTTTTAAAAATGTATATGTTTGTCATTGTTCCACTTTTTGATTTCTGAGGAAATTTTTGTCTACTCTTTTAGTTTTTATTTTGGATAGATTCAGAAGTAGAAAGAATGTAATTAATATGACAAATACCTATAGGTACATTTCATGAAATAAACTTCTGCCTGTCTAGAAATAAGGACCCCACCTAGGATCCCTGGTGGTACCAAAAACATTTGGGAACCAAAAGGGGGTTTAAGTCAAAGTCAAAGTTGTTTATTTATCATATGCATCGGATAACATACATCATCCTATGCAGAGAAATTTCTTTTGACATGGCACAGCGATTCTATGCAGTGGGCTTATAAACAAGAATTTACAACAATCAAGAATTTTAAAATAATAATGACAATAGTAATAATGATGATAATGATAAAACACTATGTACTGAGCAGCGGTCTGGAAAATGTACAAAAGTAGGAGTAGTAAATATTATAGATTTGGCATGGAAAATTGCTTTAAGCTGTATTTGAATTCTGCTACATCAGATGTAGAGAGCATAGAGTGACCAGAGAGTGTTAGTGTTAGTGCTCAACAGACGATTTGCGATCAGTGTCTGTGT
>JACXGM010031057.1:0-13067 GCA_016801145.1 Umbra pygmaea
ATACATAATCAAATTATGCACAGTCTTGCTGGCGCTAGCCTTGGAATCAACAATAGAACAGTGTCATGACATTTACATGTAATTGAAATGTCCCTTCCAAGGGGGGAAAACATACGTTTCCTGTGGAACCGCCGTACTGGCGCGAATACCACTACAACAGAATGGCCTCACACATTTACATGATATTGAACTGTCCCACTCCAGGTGGGGGAAACAAACACTTTACTGTAGAAACCTCCAACATTCTGGCCAGCCAACTAGAATAGTTATCTGGACACAAAAACATGCCTTGTGCAGCCCAATGTGGAGATAGTCAATATTTGGTCCTGTGAACAACATTATTTTCCCACTACACTTGTGTCATAACCATGTGACTTCCTGTTGCACAGTAGAGAAATTACCGTATATTCCAGTAGAAGCTCGCAGACAATCGGTGGGACGTGGAGGCATACAGTCAAGGGAGAAGCCCATCGGAACAAAATATTTCAGCAACATTTAGATTGATTGGAAATACTTCAGTACATTTGGAAGGCATCTACAACATGTCCTAGCCTACATAACATAATGAAATAATGAAAAACGTTATGTTCAAGTGTTTTCTACCATGATTTATTAGGCTAACTTACATGATTTAACACCTACTGAGCTGAGCTCACAACTTAGCTAGCATAGAACTGGCGGGCCGACGGCGGTTACAGCTGACGGTATGCTAGCTTTTTGCTTATCGTTTAATGGACGGTCCGCCCGCGGCAGTGTTTGAGGCTAAGCACTGGTAGGTGAGTAGAGTTTTAGACAGAGATCCTTTGGGAAACCTACGCACTCATACTGTTGTTCCAGTTAGTCCATCAGCTGCGTATATCTGGCAAACATGACAGTGTGGGACAATTTGTGATAGAGGAGGGGCTGTGTGGGCTTGGGTTAGTCCGAAGTAAACTCTCAGTGGACCGTTGACGACAACATGCTGGTCCAACACCAGGAGGATAGGCGCAATTCTTATGGTGTCATTCTCTCTTCCCTTCCTGAGGTAACGTTTAGAATTTAGGTAACAAGGTTACTATATATATAGCTATCTAACTAATGTTTTAAACTTTGTTTAGCTATAATTGCCATTTTGATGACTGCAATATATTTAGCATCTATTACGTTTAGCATCGCTTATGTTGATATTTGGTAATGGCTAAGGTAGCTTAATGTTAAGCAAGCTAACATAAACTAACTAGTTATCGTTACCTAGGTAGTAGTACAACTCTGATAATCTGTATAATCCGATTGGGACATGGTAGTGACCAGTGGCAGGCCGTGCATTTTACATCTAGGCATTCACTATCTTCCCAAAATTAAAATGGCATTATAATAACATTCTAGGGCTTTTGTATATATTATACAAAATACAAATAGGCTACATCATATTTCCTTTACGTTATATTTCTTAACGTTAGTAGGTCAGAACTCAGAAACATTACTATTTTGTTCACTCAGAAGTTTTGCAAACGACTAACATTTGTCTTTCCTCCCTGAAGGTGGCTTTCAGAGGCTAGGTCCGGGGCGTTCCTCATGCCATTTTCTACAGTTATAGTATACACCGAATAGCCTAATAACTTGCATCCTTCGTTCTTCCTGTACTTAAATGTGCGCATTACCTTCACTGCAAAAACAAATTTTTAAGAAAGTAAAAAAAACGTATTTCTAGCAAATTAGTCTTATTTTAAGTTTTAAAAGAAAAAAAATATTGTCAAGCATTTTTCACATAAGACAAATAGTCTTATTTTGAGAAAATATAACTAACTTTTTCTTAATAAGATTTACCAACTAATTTCAAGTTCGATTAACTAGTAATAAGGTGTGGACATATTTTGCTAATTATCCCAGCAAAGGAACAAGCTTATCTTTCTTATTTTAAGATTGAGACCACTTGCACGATTTCTCAATTTAAGAATCTTATGAAATGAAAAAATATATATATTTTTATTATAAACATGACAAACATGAAAATACAGTTTAACATGACCCTTGACTGATTTGAATAAAGGTATTACACAGTTCTGTGTTGCCGACTACCTTCTTAATAAATAAATTAAAAAACTTTCCATAACATTTCTGTAACTTTTTGACAGATTTTTATGACTGTTGCATTTATGAGCCACAGCTGTTTAATTTGTGGTACTGACTACTGCAGACTGGGAAAACTACTCAAAAGCTGCAGATTGGGATAAACTCGGATGCAGTTGTCTAACCAGCACAATTTGGCCCTTTACGTCACTCAAATCCCAATGATATGGTGTTTTTTAAGGGAAAAACTTATTTACATGCTTTACCTTTTAAGTATATAGTGTTCAATCCACATTTGTTAAGCAAAAAAATACTCTAACTAAATATTACTGTAATACAATAACGTTATTCCAAGATATTGAATGTCCTTAAAACATAATGCACATTAAATCATATTTAAGCTGATTTTGGCCTCTCACTCTGGTACAGTAGGTGGCAGTATATGCACCTTTCAGGTGGTTGCGATCTGCCAGTAAAACTAAAGAAGAGGAAGATTTGCCCCAGTATTTTTCATCAGTCTGACTAACATTTGAGTAATGGGTGGACTCAGCGAAGTTGCAATTTCTAACTTCAGTGGTAAGTAACACTTTATATTAAAGCGTTATTATGTAAATAAACTATTTTATTAATGCTGCGTGTTTCAATAACATTTTTCCATGGTTAAATTAGCGGTCTGCAACTTTAGCCGTTAGCTAACTTACCTAGCTAGTTAGCTAGCCAGATAGGAACATTACTGCCTTCCATGAACACAATCTCAAACATTTGCTAGCAAGGGCAAACAGCTATTTAGCTGTGTTTAACCTTTAGCTAGCTACAAGCAGAGTTGGGTAAGTTACTTTTAACAAATGTAAGTTACTTTTAAAAAGTACCTTATCCAACGCTGGCTACAAGTGAACCTTAAAGTTAAACCACTGAAAATATTTATTAAGTCTGTGGTGTCTAGTCGTCCCAGTTCAAAACAGTTTCAGACAGGTGCTGAACTGTAAGACAGAAACATATTAGATTCACACAATTATTTCATACTGTACCAAAATATTTTAACACAAGGAAGATATTGATGGTCATTCAAAAATGTATAAACATTGAATGAAACAAAATTCCAGAGCATCAATACAAATTCTCAGCCAAAAGACTGTACATTTAAAAAAAAAACATAATGATTATTACATATCCATTTGTGTGTCCTCTGTTTTTAATGTTTACATCTGCATTTCAGGAGGGGGAGACTGAGCATATTAAAATGCAAGGTTCATCAGCAGTTGGAAAATGTCACCGTGCCATGCAGGATGAGCCCAGCACTTCAAAGGTTTCTAAATTATCCATCCAGGATGGGAGCGGCAACGACTAGGAACAGAGAGCACCATCACCCTTCTACTCTTAAGGTTCAATGTTATGGTGTGATGTAGCAAGCTATGAAGCCTCCAAGAACTTTAGAGGTAAGTTCACAAGTATACTAACATTTCATTTAAAAATTCCAAACTTTATCATTTTAGACAGCATTAGAGTTTAACATGTACCTTTTTGCGGGGATTCTTTCAAACCAGTGGTTTTCCCAGCTTTGCCATTGCTCATCCCATCTGGCACTACACCACCAAAGAAGCTGGGCTCGAGCAATAAGGCAATGTTCTTAAGGTGAGTATTTCATGCAGTGACATTTAAAGCTTTCCACCCTATTGATATATTTGAATGACCATGGCTTTCATACACCAAAGGGTCTACAATATCTTCAACCCTTAAAAAAGCAATTCAAAATCAAGCAAACAATTGTTCATTGTGACATTCATCACATATTTTTTAAGAAGCCAAAATGATTTTATACCCTTGATTCTCATGGGTATGAAAGGCATGATGGTTCAAACTGTGATATGTGAAACATTACTACAATACTGAATGAAACATTTTACTTGTTTTCAGCTGTTTCCTAATATTCTACATTGATTATTTCTCCCCCTCAGAAGATCACAATGCCTTCCTCCACTGATGTGCACTTTCCAAAGATTTGTAGTATGAGGGGCCTCTGTCTCATGGCCTTCACTTGACCTACTGTATCCTAAGTCTATTGCCACACTTTTGTGTGTTGCAAACCAAGGTGCTGGGAAATGAGATGTGCGATGTAACCCATTCGTATATGAAAGCCATGTCTGAATGGCAAGCGTTCATCGAGTAAGTAGATAAATCCTCATATGGTGTTTGTTGAAACATGTAGCTCACATTTAATTACTGAGCATCACTGAAATTGAGATGTCATTTGAAATGGAGAGATTGTATGTGCATTGTTACTGTTTAGACTAATTATACTGGAGGATGTGTTTTCTTTTGTTCTACATTTTTGGTGTATTGGCAGTAGGGAACAGTGTGCATTTCTTTAGTGGAAAATTAAACTTGTTTCAGCCTTTATTTTGAAATCAGAGGTGTATTTTCTGATATGCTCTGGAATATCATGCTTTTGTTTAATAAAGACCGTCAAAGTGAGAATTCTTCATGCTGCTTATTTTAACACAAAGTAACTTATATTGCTTGGTTTTTTTCAAGAAATTTAATCTCATTTTAAGATTTTTGTGGTAATTTTGGAATTTTATTATAAGAAAAAATACTCTCAAAATAAGAACAATTGACAAAAAAATTTTTTTTAAAGGATTTATATCTAAAATAACAACTTTTCAAGGGCTTGTATCTAGCCAAACGTGCTTAGTTTTAAGCATATCTATCTAGTTTTACGATAAATCTGTGCTTCTCAGTGTCAAGACTTTTTTGCTAATTTCAAGAATTCTTGGCAAGAAAAAAATGCTTACCCCATTGGCAGATTTATTTGCCTGATACAGTACAATTTGGACAGATTTAAGATCTGAACATCAATATGAAATATATACATAGGGCTGAACATTTCCATTGAAACATTCACGTGAATCAGATTTACAACTATGGCCATCTATGGCTAATCTGTAAAGCGATGTGCAGCATAACGCTCTTAAATGTGGTAGGAGTATCGGATTGGAGTATCGGGCCTTTTTCACAAGTACGAGTACTTATGCCCAGTATCGGGCCTGATACCAAGTACTGGTATCGGTATCGGTCCATCTCTAAGGCCCTGCTAGTAGAAATATATAAAAATACATCAAACTCACCAAAGCTGCTCATTATTTGAAAATGAAGTCCGTCCTCCTTTCTCTTTTAAAAAGACTTCTATGACACGGTTGTACAGCACATCTTTGCGTTAAGTTCCAATAAAAGATCTTGCCCAGTGCTGAGAGTCGATCCTGCCCAGTCCTATATTCGCCACCAAAGTTACTTCTTCACCTCCATCTGCCATTCTGCTAAAAGTAAAAAAATCTAAAAATTGAAAGTTTAAAGAAATCGGAGATTAAGCTAAGCTAATTCTTGTTCGGATGGCGAACTTTTTTTACATTTTTTTGTTAAACTATTGAACTGCCACTCCTATTAGCAACAGAAACGATGCTGACGTAAGGCTTGCAGAAACGCTTTAGTTGGTCAAAGAACACACCCAACATGGTAAAGTCGAAATCTGCTTGGTTAAAAATATGACAATCAACCACATGGTCCTGATGGGCTTCAACCGCAGAAGGTATTCACTCGGAATTCTGAATGCCCCAGTCTACACAGAGACAACACAGATGAAAAAATCTTATTGGATAAAAGCTTTCATTATATGCAAGGCAACTGAAAAGAGCGTACTGTAGCAATGAAATTACCTTATAGACAAATTGAAATGAACTTTGTAAAATATATATACTGTTAATGAAAAAATATATAAAAAATAATATATATTAAAAATATATTCTGACTATCGTTGGGCCTGCAGAGAAGGCCTTGCAGGCCATGACGGCCCACCACTGGTAGTAGTGACACTTGCAGATATGGAGTTGTATTATCAGTTTTGTTGTTCTAACATTACCTTGGCTAGCTAACTTAATAACATAATTAGCCAATAATAGTTACTAGCAATCAAACAGGTTTATAAGATAGCTAATGTTAGCTAACGTCAGCTAGTTAGCTAATGATAATGTAATACCTAACCAGTCATCATTAGTTAGCTGGCAACTTGCACAATGTTACGGCTAGCTATTTACCTAACTTTTGGTAAATTCATGTTGGCTAGTTGCAAACGTAGCTAAGCATGATTAGCTAATTATCTTAACTTTTAGACTAAGCCAGTCAGGAATCCATGTGGGAGATTGTTTAGCTAATGTGTAATTTTAACACCGTTCTTTTGTTCTCTGCTTTGTTTCACTCAACTGGTGAGATCAGTACTGACGAATAGCCTGTGAATTTCAGTCATCAGATATTTAGTTTCCATGTATATCTGACCTAAGTCACATACTGTTGCAGTTAGGTCTGGCAGAAGTTACTGGACAAAACGTAGGCAATTACGTATGTATTGAAAAAATATATTTTGAAAAGCCATCATGTTCAGGTGGAGATCTTAGGGACTTATGTTTTCGAAGAATTTCAACCTGAATGTAACTACTAATGAACCTAATCATGAAGAACATAAAGATGTCGTTATGGACTGTCTGTGTTTGTTTGATGACAGCAATCTCTGTGATGATAGTGATCCTTTATGATATGAGAACCAAATGCCATTCCCAGAAAAGGTAGTTACACTCCGCACAGATGATCCGTTTACCAGACAGGAGGATGAAAATCACTCTTACCAGGTTGAACAATGTTCAGTTTAGACTGTATACATCTTGTTTTTTGGAGTAACTCACAAGTTAATCTCTTTTTGGAGGAAAGGGGATTTATCTTGTATTCCAGCAAGCCAATCTCAGTCTACCAGCAAACCCCAGTCTTTGAGCCATCTTCCACCTCCGAGCCATTTTCCACCTGTGAGCCACGATCCATCTCCGAGCCATCTTCCACCTGTGAGCCACGATCCATCTCCGAGCCATCTTCCACCTGTAAGCCACGATCCATCTCAGAGTCTTCTTCCTCCTGTGAGCCAGCCTTTTCCTGTGAGCCACTGTGCATCTCTGAGCCATTTGCCACCTGTGAGCCACTCTCAGTCTTCAGGTATGTTTTGTATTGTGAAAAACTTAACCCTCCCGCTGCCCTTGGGTCAAAATGACCCACCACGGTGAAGGTTTCCCTGTCTGCCACAGCCCTCGGGTCAAAATAACCCGCCACCATTCACAGGGGGTTTCACGAGTCCCGATTGAGCTCGCGGTGAGAGGCTGAGACGCTTGTGTGCATCAGAGGTACCGCGATGCCTCTCTGTGTATCACAAATGAAAGTCATGACTTGTATCTGTGCATTGGTAATGGAATAAACACGTTGAATTGAAAAGCCCCGTGTTTGACTGTTGCCTCCGTGTTGACACGGGGAGACTTACTTCATTTTTTCTTCACCGTGTATTTACGCGTATCACACAAGGCATATCGGGTGGTAGGCACCCTCTGCCCATTTTTATGAAAGATCAGATGCTTGTCTGAAAAAAAAATTGTACACGCAATCTTGTGTCTCGGTTCTAATTTCCAAGGTGACTCAATGAGCTTGAAAAGATGTAACAAATGGCATCACACGTACGCATGAAAGTATTTCAGTTTATTGCAAGGAGAAAAACATTTGTTCATACACAGATCACACTGTCCGTAGAACGGGTGAAGATTTTATCGAATTACACAGCGATCTGTCCAGAACACACAGTGCTCCAAACACAGTGCTCAGTCATCCGACCACCACTCAGTTATCCGACCGGCCAGCGAACCCGTAGCACGTCTATCCGACCGGTTGAACAAATTGGCGTTTGTGGGTTGAACAACGAATGGCATTAGGTTGTAAAAATTGGCATTTGTAGTTTGGACAGCGAATGGTTTTAGTGTATTTAAACCACTCAGATCTACGTAGCCAACATTCAGACTTGTTTGAATTTGCGTACCTGCAACAAACCACTTTGTGACTGAAAAAATGCTGAAATCTGCCAGGAAACATCTTTCGGACAACGTGACACATGTGTCAGCCCCGAAGAAACCAATGCAGAGTTTAGCACAGATTCATCAACTACATGATGACATGTTGACACACAAGTGGAAGCTGGACAATGGACGCACAAATTGATATATTTTTTACCTTTTAAAACCATGTGTACTATGTTATACATTGGAAGCAGGTGAATCTTTTGTACAAGGTGTAACAGAAGATGTGGAGTTTACCGCTAATACGTGGATTATGTGTCGTAATCTGTATTATTATGGTCTGGCACCAAACATAGCAAGCAGAATAGATGCAATTTTCAAAGTGATGGAAGGCCTGAAACAGTATGACTCTGTTAGGTTGAAACTATTCCCTGATGCTGAATATAATACATTAGAATGCGACTGCGGATGTTGATGGAAGTTCTAAAACAGTATGACTCTGTTTCGGTAACTCGCCTTTCCGTCAAACTTATTCTTTAACACAACTGCAATGCCAGCCCCCATGTGGCAATCCTCACTGATACAGTGGGCCAAGGCCTGGTCAATGGGACTGGAGAACAGGTTCCCCTTCACATGATGCACACTCCATCTCCTTTCTACAGACTGTTACAAGAGCAATACTTGTAAAGTTTTTAAAAATTGTAAAACATTTCAGTTGTATACACTTCTGTAAAAACATTAAAATGTCAAACTATCAATGATTTGTGAAATCTTTTTAATCACACAAGTTGAACAAAAGACATGAATTCCAAAAATACATTAGTAGAATAGAGCATCGGAAATGGAATAAACAAGTTGAATTGAAAAGCCCTGTGTTTGTCTGTAGCCTCCCTGTTGACACGGAGACACTTACTTACACGTATCACACAAGGCATATCGAGTGGTAGACACCCTCTGCCCATTTTTATAAAAGATCAGACGCTTGTCTGAAAAGAAATTGTACACGGCAATCGTGTGTCTCAGTTCTTATTTACTAGGTGACTCAATGAGCTTGAAAAGATGTAACAAATGGCATCACATGTATGCTTGAAAGTATTTCAGTTTATTGCAAGGAGAAAAAAACATTTGTTCATACACAGATCACACTGTCCAGAGAACCGGTGAACATTTTATGGAACACACATGGCCAAAATAAAACAGTTCACGAGTAACACAGCTCACGTCTGTATTATGTATTCACAGGAATTGCAGAGTTACAAGCACGACATAGCAGAGCTTGAAAAGATGGAACAACTGGCATCACACGTACGCTTGAAAGTATTTCAGTTTATTGCAAGGAGAAAAAACATTTGTTCATACACAGATCACAATGACCCTGGAACGGTGAACATTTTATCGAATTACACAGCGAGCTGTCCAGACCACACAGTGCTCCAAACACAGTGCTCAGTCATCCGACCACCACTCAGTTATCCGACCGGCCAGAGAACACACAGTCAAAAGAAAAAAAACAACTTAGACTCAGCTATCCACCCAGTGTTCAGAATGTGCCACATGTACAATGCACTGCAACACACACGGCCAAAGTAAAACAGTTCATGAGTAACACAGCTCATGTCTGTATTATATATTCACAGGAATTGCAGAGTTACAAGCACCACATAGCAGAGAGGCTGGTGTGCATTCGAGACCTCCTGGATACTGTAAAAATTTTACATGGCAATCGTGTGTCTCGGTTCTTATTTACTAGGTGGCTAGATGTAACAAATGGCATCACACGTACGCTTGAAAGTATTTCAGTTTATTGCAAGGAGAAAAATATTTGTTCATACAGAGATCACACTGTCTGTAGAACGGGTGAACATTTTATCGAACACACACGGCCAAAGTAAAACAGTTCACGAGTAACACAGCTCACGTCTGTATTATGTATTCACAGGAATTACAGAGTTACAAGCATGACATAGCGGAGTGGCTGATGTGCATTCGAGAACTCCTGGATACTGTAAGAATTGTACACTGCAATCGTGTGTCTCAGTTATTATTTACTAGGTGACTCAATGAGCTTGAAAATATGTAACAAATGGCATCACTCATATGCTAGAAAGTATTTCAGTTTATTGCAAGGAGAAAAAACATTTGTTCATACACAGATCACACTGTCCGTAGAACGGGTTAACATTTTATTGAATTACACAACGAGTGGTCCAGAACACACAGTGCTCCAAACAGAGTTCTCAGTCATCACTGAGAACTCAGTCATCACCATTCAGTTATCCGACGGGCCAAATAACCCGTAGCGCGTATATCCGACCAGACAACACACAGTCAAAAGAAACCCCAACTTAGACTCACTTAGACCACCAGGGTTCAGAATGTGCCAAGGAACGAGCGGAGATTCATCTGGGCTCTGCGTGAGAGCTATTACTTTTTGTAGGAAGACCTGGCGTCTTGCGGACCACGGGGAAAGTTTGGTGAGTACAAACACAAATGTAGAGTGAAATCAAGCCCTGGGACAGAGGAACACAGGGAAAGTTTGGTGAGTACAAACACAAATGTAGAGTGAAATCAAGCCCTAGGACGGATCGTCAGTCACTCTTCACTTACCCACGTTTTCTGTGTCCTTTCTTTCAGCCAGGAAAGAGCCTCCTGTGGTGCAAGTCAAAGAGAAGGTGCGCACTATCCGACCAGACAACACACAGTCAAAAGAAAACCCAACTTAGACTCAGCTATCCACCCAGTGTTCAGAATGTGCCATATGTACATGCACTGCAACACAAACGGCCAAAGTAACCCAGTTCACGAGTAACACTGCTCACGTCTGTATTATGTATTCACAGGAATTGCAGAGTTACAAGCACGACATAGCAGAGAGGCTGGTGTGCATTCGAGACCTCCTGGATACTCTAAAAATTGTACACTGTAATCGTGTGTCTCAGTTCTTATTTACTAGGTGACTCAATGAGCTTAAAAAAGATGCAACGAATGGCATCACTAGTACGCTGGAAAGTATTTCAGTTTATTGCAAGGAGAAAAAACATTTGTTCATACACAGATCACACTGTCCGTAGAACGGGTGAACATTTTATCGAACACACACGGCCAAAGTTACGCAGTTCACAAGTAACACAGCTCATGCCTGTATTATATATTCAGAGGAATTGCAGAGTTACAAGCACGACATAGCAGAGAGGCTGGTGTGCATTCGAGACCTCCTGGATACTGTCCTGACGACAGACCCCGATGGTCAGGATCTACTCCGGCGGTCTTACCACTGTAAGACCAATCCAGTTAAGATGATGCACAAGGTCATCGAACACTGCCTCGAGACCGAGGAACGAGCAGAGAGATTCATCTGGGTTCTGCGTGAGAGTGATAACTTTTTGTACGAAGACCTGGCGTCTTGCGGACCACGGGGAAGGTTTGGTGAGTACAAACACAAATGTAGAGTTAAATTAAGCCCTGGGACGGATTTTCAGTCACTGTTCACTAACCCCCGTTTTCTGTGTCCTTTCTTTCAGCCAGGAAAGAGCCTCCTGCAGTGCAAGTCACAGAGAAGGCGCGAGCCGCACTCGGCGATAAGATCCACGATCTACACTCCGTTACTCTGCTGCACACTTACAACCGAAGGATCACTCGTGTCATGCCCGCGCTAGACGTACTCATGCAATATGGTCAACTGCTTCCCGAAGAGCATGCAGAGTTGTGGATGAACAGCAAAGACACCAATGCTATGATTAGGCAGCTGGAAGAAATGTGCAGGGACACTAGCATCCCTGAAATCAACCGGGAGTTCATCTCCTTGGTAGTGTCTTCGATTAACATGCATGTGTTTGACAGTCCGACAATGATGTCCATGAACAATGTCTTGGTGTTTGCTCAGTAAAACTGTGTGCTGTGTGGAAACACAATGTGTTTCTGTGTATCACAAATGAAAGCCATGACTTGTGTCTGTGTATTATAAATGAAATAAACACATTTACAAATTGTAAAGCCCTGTGTTTGACTGTTGACTTACTTATTTATGTGTGTCACACAAGGCTCATCAGGTCATAGGCACCCTCTGCCCATTTTTATAAAAAAAGTTCAGACCCTTGTCCGGAAAGTGGACACGGCAATTGTGTGTCTCGGCTCATGTTTACTAGGTGATTCAATGAGCTTGAAAGTATCACACACGGCAACACACATGGGCTTGAAAGTATTTTAGTTTATTGCAAGGAGACAACATTTGTTTAATACGCAAACATTGCTCTGGTCCTCTCACAAGGACCCTAGTCGAAAGCATTTGGGCACAGAACACTCTCAGATACATTTAAGGCACAAGAGTGCGTATTGTACACAACATACACAGATCACACTGTCCATAGAACTGGTGGACCATCCATCCATCCATTGTCGTCCGCTTATCCGGGATCGGGTCACAGGGGCAGCAGCTCCAGCAGGGGACCCCAAACGTCCGTTTCCCGAGCCACATTAACCAGCTCCCACTGGGGGATCCCGAGGCGTTCCCAGGCCAGGTTGGAGATATAATCCCGCCACCTAGTCTTGGGTCTTCCCCGAGGCCTCCTCCCAGCTGGACGTGCCTGGAACCTTACCAGATGCCCAAACCAACTCAACTGGCTCCTTTCGACGCAAATGAGCAGCGGCTCTACTCTGAGATCCTCACAGATGACTGAGCTTCTCACCCTATCTCTAAGGGAGTCGCCCGCCATCCTCCTGAGGAAACCCATTTCGGCCGCTTGTACCCTGGATCTCGTTCTTTCGGTCATGACCCAGCCTTCATGAACATAGGTGAGGGTAGGAACAAAAACTGCCCGGTAGATTGAGAGCTTTGCCTTCTGGCTCAGCTCTCTTTTCGTCACAACGGTGCGATATAATGAGTGTAATACCGCCCCTACTGCGCCGATTCTCCGACCAATCTCCCGCTCCATTGTTCCCTCACTCGCGAACAAGACCCAAAGGTATTTGAACTCCTTCACTTGGGGTAAGGACTCATTCCCTACCTGGAGTAGGCACTCCATCGGTTTCCTGCTGAGAACCATGGCCTCAGATTTAGAGGTGCTGATCCTCATCCCAGCCGCTTCACACTCGGCTGCGAACCGATCCAGTGAGTGCTGAAGGTCACAGGCCGATGATGCCATCAGG
>JACXGM010031059.1:0-13082 GCA_016801145.1 Umbra pygmaea
ATACAGCATTGAGACTAAACCCACATGCAGGACATGATACAGCATTGAGACTAAACCCACATGCAGGACATGATACAGCATTGAGACTAAACCCACATGCAGGACATGATACAGCATTGAGACTAAACCCACATGCAGGACACGATACAGCATTGAGACTAAACCCACATGCAGGACATGATACAGCATTGAGTCTAAACGCACATGCAGGACATGATTTGCCTTCTGCACACACTTCTGGGTCTCAGATCCCCCACAACAGCCTTGTAATAAAGCATATCAACTTACAAATGTCCATAAAAAGATCTCTCATGGGTTCCATACTCTTGCCCACTTGAAGAGAACCTGAGGCGGTGACCTCTTTAGATCTCTGGCCACATAGCAACCATCTGATCCTAGCCTGGGAAGCCAGTATATGACCCCCGTGTCTCTGGGGCAGATGTGGGGGATGGGACAATTGAGCTGCATTGGGCTATAAAACCCACAGGCAGAAGAATCCGAAAAACAGAAAGGCAGACTCAGAGTGAAAACAATGGAGGATGAGTTTTCAAAATATTTCAGCACAACCAACGATAATGCAAACACAGTAAACTACCTGAGAAACTATTAGCACAGTTCCAAAATTGATGAAGCCTAGATCTGGAGACTCAAATGAAGTCCTCTGCCTGGCTCAGGTTGTCCTGTTCCAATGTGGGCCAGGACAAGGCTACTGGTTATTTATAGTTGGTATTTACATATCAATGGCTTTGATCTGTGCATCATCGAGATTATTCCTTTGTCACATTTAGTTCAGGTCAGATTGTGATAAGGAGAATCCAGAGTTAATGCAAGTAGGTTAGTATGCGAGGGCAGGGTCTAGTTTAAGGCGCAAACTTCGAACACTTTTTAACAATAGCTTTGTTTTTAACAATAGCATTTCAACCTGCAATGGGAGTGTATGAAATCTACTGCAGACTACTATAGTGTTTGGCAGAGTAAACATTTTCCAGTCGAATGTCAGAGCAAGGCTTCCACGGCCTGAAAAACAAACTCTTCAGCACTGGTAATGTCGCCAATGTAGACGCTTACTTTCCTTTTGAGGCACTCCCCAAATCTGCTTAGCTCATGTCTGCATAGTAGGACAACATCACCATTACATGACAAATAATTAAACTACAACCTGGCAATTGGTCTGACAGTGTAAGACCATTTAGACCGCTTTAGAGGTTATTGGTTCTTTTTTTTACTAGGACATGTGCTGCCCAATCAGAAGACACAACAACACCGGAACTCACAAATAAACAGCAGCAGAGCTCACATAAAATTCTCTGTGGAGGAGTAAAAAGGTTTTTGACCAGTAGCTGCAAAATGGTGCTTATTAGCCAAAATGGGTCCCATTTTTTGTGAACTACTGTACATAATTTTGCAATTTGTATGATGTTACAAAACTAACTCGAAACAGATCATATGAGTTTACTGAGTAAAGATCTGAGAATGGATCTTGAGACTTCCTGAGGGGCTGCACTACAGGTATAGCATTTCACAAAAATCCCTGAAAAGGTTAACAGGTTATCACTTCTTTACATGTCAGTCCAGTCTCTAGACGTGTCTCACAGAAGCACAGAGCATCCATTAATTGCTTGCATTTGCATAGTATGTTGTCATTTGTAATTAGCCAAAATTATTTGTGTACCAATTCCATGGTATTTTATTTATATTTTAGTTAAAATTTACTGATCAGCAATACAATTCCATTGATACAAAGATTATAGTATAAAATAGGTCATAATCTAGCATACCATTTACTCATATTCAACATTAAACCATTCTTATCACAGATTTATTTAGCTGAGTGTTATTTTGAGACAATTTAGCCTGGGACAAAATAAAAACTCAAACGGTAAGTCTATAATCTTTTGTTTATGTCGTGAAGTTGGTACTGAAAACCATTTCAACATAACTGACCCTAACCCCCACTTCTTCCTTCATCTGTCAAGGAGCGTTTGTTACTTTCACCCCAAGCAGTTTTAGCACTTACTTTTCCTGTTCCATTTTCCTTTTGTGGTTGAACTAGAGTTCAGTGTTTTCTTCTGTTTTTCGTCACTTATTAAACAAATTAAATCAAGATCAGCTACATTATTTTTATTTCATCCAATTTTTGATTGCTCAGCATTTTTTTAAATCCATCTAACAAAAAATGTACTCTCATTATTTTGATAAATGTAATATAAAAAAATAGTTATTATGTTTAATAATCAAACCAGGAAAAGTAATTACTCGGCACTAGAAGAGAGAACAAAAACATTAAAGAACATCAGTGCAAAAAAAACTATGCTCATTACCAAAACATTTGTAAAATTTTATTTTGGTCCAAGTGTGTAATAATTTGAATGACCTCCCAGGCTCAGTTGCGTGCTGGCACACTGACATCAAAGGAGCTTGTTCTTGAATCAGTGTAGGAACTTTGTGTCCTCAAGCAGCAAACTGAATTGCACTGCTGGCAGATAAACAGGACACTTTGTTGGCTGCCTTCTATTACGACATGTTTGCGTCATGCAGGGAAGAGATATATTTCAGGCAGCAAACATTAAGCCAGTTCAACAATGCCCCGAGGCATGAAGGTTCCCATAAGGCACATTTCTACAGTCTAAAGTAGCTCTAACAAGATCCAGGGCTCCTTTTTACCGTGTGTTCTTTCAAAGTTTAGATCTTTGTGTTCCATTTCTGAAAAGACTGCACAAGCACACAAACATTCTGTTATACATTAGAATAAGAAATAGATCTGACTATCATTTACTTTTTATGGCAAACAATGCCCCTAAAGTTAGGAAGTACTGGAATTAGGCCAAGGAAGTTTCTGAAGAATATAAACACAGGAAACTTGATCTCTGGGGGTGTGTGCAGTGTGCACAACGTTCTTATATTTCTAAAATGACATAAATAAAACAGAAATTGCATAGTTTTGTGGACCTGTAAAGAGATTGCTTGAATTTCAAAATGTTTTGCATGCTTACTTTCACCCAAATGAAAACCTTTTTTATATTGTTGTATGACAGGGCAAAAAGAGATCTTGTTCTCAGCTGGTTATCTGAATAAATCAAGATTAAAAAATAAATAAAACATGGTGCACTGCCAGCTAATTCTAAAACATTGTAGAGTAAGCTTTTATTTAGCATACTTCCTGGTTTGGATGTGCTTACTAGCTCACTTCCAAATGCACAACTGGGGTTATATCAAGAGGAAAACGTAATAATAATGCAAAGAAAAAAACATGTTAGCTGTTTAATTTTCACAAAATGCTAGGCGTCTTGCATGCTTGCAATATAATACTTAAGCAATAGAAAGCATGCCAAATATGTCTGAAAGCCAGCTGTATAAGAGTAAGCTTTCATAGTTTTGTTCCAACTAACATTTTTCACAAACACGTCTTCTCACACTTCACAGCTGAATCTGCTAAATAATTTGCCAATACCGAACGTTGGGAGACTTTCCAGGCACAATAACCATTTGCTTTGTCTACAGTACCAATTCGAATTTCTTTCCAGCATATGGCAAAATTAGTGAAATTGATAGAAAGTAGTTTAACAAATCCAGAATCTTCTTTTAGTTTGCTGCAAACTTTCTCTATTCATGGCAAACTTTGAATAATAGCTATATAGGGAGGGTGGAGTATCGACGTGGACAAACATATCTTAGCTATGACATTACGAACTTTCATTTTATACTACCCACATGATGTTATAACAATCTTTCTGCGGAACCAGTCGATGACGAGATACACAAACATTGGTTGACCTACAGAATTATTTCAGAACTTCTCGTAATGTTCACTACGCGGAGTCGCTTCTGCCAGATATAGTTTACACATACACTTGCGATGCATAAACAGGGTTTCAAGTTAACAAAATGCGCGTTGTTCCAAAAAAATTGACTCCGCCCATTCGAACGCACGCGCGTCCTTTGATGACCCTTGTGCTCATGTCAAGTCAACTACTGGACATGTTGTTACTTCCTCTATGCCAGAACATTTAACCAATTTGGCAGACGCTATTTTTATTTGCCAATTACAGTATTGAGGCTATACATTTTTGCTAGAACACATTGTCAAACATGTTAATACAATAGATTTCGTACTACCCTGAACACAAGCTTGAACGACTGCAGGCAAATGGCGAATATGACCACATTCGACTTAGTGGAAAATTACGGAATGCCAAAGCACGTCCTCACCAACATTCCCAACCCAATGTGAAAATGTAAGACTGCACAAAACATCAACCAAAATAGTATACATAAATATAACACTATTTAATCAAAGAACTTAGCTAATACATTATACAGTAGAATATGCCAAATATATCCTTAGTGTGGTTTAAATACTAACAAATATCATTGTGTAATGGGGCAGTTGTTCGAAAAGTCCAGACTTCAACGCGTAAGGGTAGGCTTTTTTTTAAACTTTATTTTAGATGTATATGTATAGCCTGTATCGCGTATCTTTAGGCAACATCGACGCGCATGTGCTAGATATTTTGGAGTCGGCAGACAATAGGCTTCGAAATCACTTGGAATGCGACGTACCAATCAAAACGCTAACGTACAGGTAATGTATCCATATCTTACCGTTTACCAACACGCTCTTCCTTCAGATCCATATTTACTTCGTAGACTTCAATAACCAGAACGAGGATTTGTTTTATTATTGTTATTAGACTGCTCCACTTCACAATGATTTAACCACGCCCCACGTCGGCTCAGTGCCGTGTCCATGTCACATGGTCCTTTCTGGGCAGCGTTCAAATAAGTCAGAACTGGGAATTTGGTTCGCGAAAACGTTCGAATTTATTGCTTTCAAAAACAAAATTAATGTAAACTTGGGAAAAACAGTCATTAAGATTTTAGTCGAAAAATCACATATCTGACTTTTGCCGCTTTCCAAAATCAATGACGCCGCATATAAATGATCATTCCAAAGTTAGACTGCTAAAAATATAGTACAGCAGATTAATGACATATTTCAACAGAATCGTTCAAATTGGTATACAAGCATGACATTTGGCACAGATACACTAAGCGTCACTTTTGGGAAAAAGGCATTGGCCACCCAAATATTCAACATGGCATTTCTCTTGAATCCTTATATCAATTTTTCAAATGGTGATGCTATCATCAAATTTGGTACAAATATTCTTCAAGGAACATTCTCATGGAAAAAGGTGTGTGCCACTCAAAAATTAAAGATGGCGACCATTTTCAAGATGGCCACAATTTCTGTCAGATCTCAATTTAATGTGTTAAGGAAGGTTTTGTTTAATAGAGTGAACGTCATTACACAACCAGGGTTCGGTGTCAGCTGATCTAGTTTTACTTACAGTGTTGTTCTTGACTAGTAGTAATACACTGCTCAAAAAAATAAAGGGAACACTTAAAGAACACAATGTAACACCAAGTCAATCGCACTTCTGTGAAATCACACTGTCCATTAAGGAAGCAACACTGATTGACAATCAATTTCACATGCTGTTGTGCAAATGGAACACAAAAAAGGTGGACATTATAGGCAATTAGCAAGACACCCCCAACAATTACTGGTTCTGCAGGTGGTGACCACAGACCACTTCTCAGTTCCTATGCTTCCTGGCTGATGTTTTGGTCATTTTTGAATGATGGCGGTGCTTTCACTCTAGTGGTAGAATGAGACGGAATCTACAACCCACACAAGTGGCTCAGGTAGTGCAGCTCATCCAGGATGGCACAGCAATGCGAGCTGTGGCAAGAAGGTTTGCTGTGTCTGTCAGCGTAGTGTCCAGAGCATGGAGTTGCTACCAGGAGACAGGCCAGTATATCAGGAGACGTGAAGGAGGCCGTAGGAGTGCAACAACCCAGCAGCAGGACCGCTACCTCCACCTTTGTGCAAGGAGGAGCAGGAGGAGCACTGCCAGAGCCCTGCAAAATGACCTCCAGCAGGCCACAAATGTGCATGTGTCCACTCAAACGGTCAGAAACTGGCTCCATGAGGGTGGTATGAGAGCCCAAAGTACACAGGTGGGGTTTGTGCTTACAGCCCAACCCCGTGCAGGACGTTTGGCATTTGCCAGAGAACACCAAGATTAGCAAATTCACCACTGGCGCCCTGTGCTCTTCACAGATGAAAGTAGGTTCACACTGAGCACATGTGACAGACGTGACAGTCTGGAGACACCGTGGAGAACATTCTGCTGCCTGCAACATCCTCCAGCATGACCGGTTTATTGGTGGGTCAGTAATGGTGTGGGGTGGCATTTCTTTGGGGGGCCGCACAGCCCTCCTTGTGCTCGCCAGAGGTAGCCTGACTGCCATTAGGTACCGAGATGTGATCCTCAGACCCCTTGTGAGACCATATGCTGGTGCGGTTGGCCCTGGGTTCCTCCTAATGCAAGACAATGCTAGACCTCATGTGGCTGGAGTGTGTCAGCAGTTCTTGCAAGAGGTAGGCATTGATGCTATGGACTGGCCCGCCCGTTCCCCAGACCTGAATCCAATTGAGCACATCTGGGACATCATGTCTCACGCCATCCACCAACGCCACGTTGCACCGCAGACTGTCCAGGAGTTGGCGGATGCTTTAGTCCAGGTCTGGGAGGACATCCCTCAGAAGACTATCCGCCACCTCATCAGGAGCATGCCCAGGCATTGTAGGGAGGTCATACTGCCATGTGGAGGCCACACACACTACTGAGCCTCATTTTGACTTGTTTAAAGGACATTACATCAAAGTTGGATCAGCCTGTAGTGTGGTTTTCCACTTTGATTTTGAGTGTGACTCCATATCCAGACCTCCATGCGTTGATAAATTTGATTTCCATTGATCATTTTTGTGTGATTTTGTTGTCAGCACATTCAACTATGTAAAGACAAAAGTATTTCATACGATTAGTTCATTCATTCAGATCTAGGATGTATTATCTTAGTGTTCCCTTTATTTTTTTGAGCAGTGTAGTATAGCTAAGTTTGTTGTCCCAAATGCTGTCTAACAGCCCCTCATCAATTAGCTAGTAATAGATGTTGTATATAGTCGCACCTGAATTGACAGGTTGTGCCAGCGTGGGAGAGCCAAGCCAAGGGTAAGCGGGGCAATACATGACTTGTTCATGTATGCTTACCTGGAAGGTGTACATATCACACAGGACTTAAATGACACTGGATGAATGATCGGGCTAGGTGTAGGTGACCCGAACCTAGTTGTATCCCATACCTGAATGTGTACTATGTCTATGATTGAGGTGGTAAAAGGATAACCCCTCGGCCTTAATCAGACAACAAACCCCCAAAATGGCAAATCAAAATCCCATGTCAGCCAAGAGGCCAACTGATTGGATTAAATGTTGTCTTTGCCAGACAGACACAAAGGAACCCCTCCAATCACCACCTACCCATCATGTTTCTCAACATGATGGCTATAAAATAATTGCCACCAACATTCCAATGACCCTGGAACTGGAACGACTGGATGAAGGTGGTGGTATAGAAGCTACTTTGAGAAGGAACCAAGCGAAGTATCACTACAATTGTCGAATTCGGTTCAACAACACAAAGTTGCTTCATGCCCAGAAGCAACAATCCAATGCTCAATGTAGTGAGACAGATGAAGGCCAAATAAAGCGTTGCAAAACCATAATGCAGAAAAGTCTAGATGATCAGGTTGGCTTTCTTTGTGATAACATATCTCCTGAATCTGTCCTACATCAAGTAATGACAATGCACCTGAATGACAGACTACATGAATGTGCAAAAACACTGAATGATGGTAAATTGTTGGCTCAACTAAGTGGTGCTGATGCCATTGTACAGGAGCTTAAATACCATCATTTATGTCTCATTCATCTTTACAACAGAGAGAAACTTCACCTCAGAAGGCTTGAGAAAGAGTCACAGAGTGAAATGGTTCAACCAGCCATATTTCCTATGATCCTTTCTGAACTGGTCAACTATATTGTTGAAACCAGTCTCAATTCTGATGGTCCTTCCGCCTTCCGTCTTGCAGATATGTGCAACCTGTACCAGCAGCATCGAGATCAACTGTGTGTACATTCCCCTACAGTTAACCCTGAACTCACGGCTCACAAACAGTGCAGAGATGTGCTCCTGGCTTTCCAGAAAGATGTTGGCTTGGCTCTCTCTCAAGCGTCTGAAGACTCAGAGGCACTTATCATGGCCAAGACTGCAAAAATCCTGAGATGGCATATTATGGATCAGTCCAGATTTGATGGAACATTCCATGAGGGATGTATCAAAGAGGCCATTCCCCTATCTCTCCTGCAATTTGTTTGTATTGTAGATCATGGAGCTGACATCAAAATGCAGCTGAGATTTGGCACTTCACAGACTGCCCACGCTATTCTGCAACTGTTGCAGTACAACTGCTTCTCCTGGTACAAAGAGGGAGCAGCTGCCCAAAGACATTCCAAAGATAGAGAAACTCCATTCCCAGTATACATTGGTATGTCTGTGTTCGCCAAAACCAGGAAGAGAAGCCTGGTTGAAATGCTGCATGAACATGGTATGAGTATCTCATATGACCTGGTGCTGGAGATATCAGCTCACCTGGGAGATGCCACAGCAAGCAAGTATGTTGAGGAGGGTGTGGTCTGTCCACCGGTGCTACGGAAAGGGCTGTTCACCATTGCTGTCATGGACAACATTGACCAGAATTCTTCTGCAACAACTGCTACAACATCATTCCAATGCCCCAGTGTCTCTATATTTCAGCATCCACCAAAGGAAAGCAGTGATGAGGAGTGTCGTCAGCTTAGGTTTGGTCCAGAAAGAGTCAAGTCTGTTCCAGAACTTAATAATCCTTTAAATAAATAATCCTTTACCACCAAATACACAAATGCCAAACCCCGAGACAAATGTTTTCAGGCTACAACTTGACTTGAGTATGAGTGGCTAGAGAAAGTACAGTTGTGGAAGAAATCGATGATGCAGTGAACCTTACATGGTCAGCACATCATGCTTCATTAAAGAGGAGCCCAGTATTTAATCACATCACTGTTGCCACTTCTCAGAGACCAAGCCCACTCTGTTGCTACTGTCAAGCACATGATGGAGAAAGTGCAGGATATAGTGGTATACCTTAACCCAGGTCAAGTAACCGTCATCACAGCTGACCAGACAATATATGTTCTTGCAAAGCAAGTGCAGTGGCACTGGCCAGAGCAATATGGAGAAGACATGTATCTTGTCATGTTTGGGAGTCTCCATATTAAAATGGCAGCACTCAAGTCCATTGCCACTCTTCTTCAGGGTAGTAGATGGACAGGTGCCTTAGTTGAGGCTGAAGTGGCTTCGTCTGACACTGCAGATTAATTTCTGTCAGTTGCCAGTGTCACCAAAACACATAAAATCATCAGGTAACAGCATGTAGTCTCTACAAGCTCTTGAAGGCAGCATACACTGATTACTGTCAGGAGAGGGCAGATAACATTGAAGAAAGGTTGGGCTTTGGAGAGTGGTGTGAAAAACACAAAGAAGAAAGTCCACAGTTTCAATACTGGTACTTGATTCTTTCCATGGAACTGGTGATCTTCTTTCTCAATAGGTTGCGTGAGACTAATTTTAGTCTTTACTGTGGGCCACTGAGTGAGCTGATTCCATACTTCTTTGTCAAAAACAACACCAACTATGCTCGCTGGCTTCCCATCCACCTCAGGGACATGTTTTCTCTGGACAAAAAACACCCAGAACTGGCTCAGGAGTTCAGGCATGGTAAACATGTTGTGCACAAAACCCATCGCAATTTCTCTGCACTTGCCCTTGATCAAGCCCATGAGCAAGCAAATGCCATCATCAAGGCCAACGGTGGAGCTATTGGTCTCACAGAGAATCCATCTGGCCTGAGGAGATGGATGGTCACTGGCCCTGAGGTCAGCTATCTGGTGTCACTATATGAAACTACAAACCAAAGAAGCACAAGAGCAAACAGTCCATGAGCAAACTCCTCAAGCTCAAAAGACATTCCTGGAGAGGGTCAAGAAACTGTCTGTCTGCAAACCTAGGCAATCCATTTGAAGAAGAGAGTCGTGATCTTTATTCTATAGCCACAAGAGATATTGCGAATCGCAGCTCTGCTAAACTCATACAGACACACCTTAAGAAGGGACAGACAAAAGCCCAGGACTTTGCAAAAGGTCTGCAAGAGAACCCAACAACTTTCCAATCAAGAAAAATAGATTCACCTTCTTCAGCCTAGAAACCGCTACTGTTGAGCCATCAAAGCAGAAGTTGGTGAAGGAGGATTGCCAACTATTCTCCAAACTCTTTATCTCCTGTCAGAGCAGAGAATGTGACCTGCAGGAGTTCTTCCAACATGAGAATCAGCCCTACCCCGCTGCACTGAATGATGGTGGAAAACGTTATGCTTGCCAGAAATTGCAGCTGGCCTCCATCCTTGAAACCTACATCGCATCCTCAGATAAAGAACCAGACACTGAAGTCATCAAGTTCATAGATGGTTTAGATTTGGTCCATACACTACCACCAAAAAGATAGAAGACATTTGAGGACGATGCAGCACTGGATGTTCTACCCAGTATACATGCTTATGCCATGAAGTACAAGAGCACACATATTGTGTTTGATGTGTACAATCCATCAATCCATAAAATGGAAACAAGCTCAAAACAAGGCCAGGGAGGTCAACGCCAAGTGACAAACAAGAATGATGTTTCATCAAATTGGCGCAGTTTCCAGAGACATAATGATAAGAAAACAGACCTCTTCTACTTTCTGGCTGACAAGATTGCTCAAATGACTGTGCCAAACATAGTTGTTGTAACCAAGGGACCCGATGTCTTGAGTACATCTGAAACCTGTCACGATCGTCTAGACAAATGTTTCAATGAGGAAGCTGAGAGCCGCAATGTTGTACCTGCCAAACATGCCACAGAGGAGGGGAGCTAATCCATAATGATCAAAGTCAATGACACTGATATTCTTGTTATAGCATTGAGCATCTTCCCATCCCTCCAGGACGTTGGTCTCCAGCAGCTGTGGGTTGCATTTGGACATGGTGTGAGCCTACGGTGGATTGGCGTTCATGACCTGTACCATGTTATTGGTCTGTTTAAGACCAAAGGCATTCTATTGTTTCACATCTTTTTTCAGGTTGTAATACCGTATCAGCCTTTTGCAACAAAGGCAAAATGACTGCCTGGCAAACCTGGTACATTTTCCCTGAGGCCTCTTTCATCTTCAGCAAACTAAGTCAATACCCTCTTGTTCTGACTGATAGTGACCTGGAGATCCATGAGAAGTTTGTGGTCCTGCTGTATGATCGATCGAGCATAGCTGTTAGTGTAAATGAGGCTAGGTTTGATGTTTGCCCAAAAGCAGAGGCTATATGAAGCCATTCCTCCAACAAGAGCAGCTCTGCTTCAACACACTAAACCTGCTGTATATCCTGCAGGCTGCATATGGGGTCAAGCATCCCAGTGCCAGCCAGAAGTAGAGAGTCCTGCTGACTGGGGATGGAAAAAGCTTGGTGAACAATGAGGGGTCTTCTGGAAAGCAAATGCACCAATTGCACAAAGTTCTGAACAACTAGCCACAATTAGCTCACATGGACCAAGGTGTTTTTGAAACGTCCTATTCATTATCCTGAAAATCAACTGGAAAAAAACAGCCAGGCCCAGATGGTGTAGCACTAGCACAAGGAGCTGGTTAGCATTATCTACATTGGATTTGTTTTTGTATAACTGGATGAATGCGACATAAATTAAAAAATGGCTCACAGAATACTGCTCAATCGGTACCATTTAGAGATGTCACTAGGAGCTACTCTAGCTGATAACCATGGATTGCAATGGGGGGAATGTGAGCACTCGACTCAGTGTATCATCGGTTGTAGCTGATTAGCACACATTAGCAACTATGTTTGTGTATAAAGTTAGATAAACATGACATAAAAATAAAAAGGAATTGCTCACAGAATACTGTTCAATATGTACCATTGAGAGCTAGGTAGGTGGTATGAATCAATTGACTCAATTTGACAGATTTTACTGTTACCGATGCTGTAAAAAGGCTAACGCTACATTGGATGTCACTGGAAGCTACCCCAGCTGATACCAGGCATTTTCATGGGGGGAATGAGGGCACTCGGCTCAGTGTAGCATCAGTTGTATCAGATTAGCGTCTATGTTTTGTGTATAAACACAATATAAATTTAAAAATGTCTCAGAATACTGCTCAATCTTTGCCACTACTTACTTACTCAACAGCAAGACAGTGGTACTCTTCCTTTAGGCAAAAATAGTAGTGAATCCCTGTAGCACTCAAAACATTTACCCACCCCGAAAAACATGTATTGATGAGTTATTTCCCCAACCCACCGTATCCCCTTGAATGGACATTAGTTTTTAATACAGTGCCTTGCGAAAGTATTTGGCCCCCTTTAACTTTTCGACCTTTTGCCACATTTCAGGCTTCAAACATAAAGATATGAAACTGTAATTTTTTGTGAAGAATCAACAACAAGTGGGACACAATCATGAAGTGGAATGAAATTTATTGGATATTTCCAACTTTTTTGACAAATAAAAAACAGAAAAATTGGGCGTGCAAAAAAAATTAAGTTAATACATTGTAGCGCCACCTTTTGCTTCGATTAGAGCTGTAAGTCGCTTGGGGTAGGTCTCTATCAGTTTTGCACATCGAGAGACTGAAATTTTTGCCCATTCCTCCTTGCAAAACAGCTCGAGCTCAGTGAGGTTGGATGGAGAGCGTTTTTGAACAGCAGTTTTCAGTTCTTTCCACAGATTCTTGATTGGATTCAGGTCTGGACTTTGACTTGGCCATTCTAACACCTGGATTTGTTTATTTGTGAACCATTCCATTTGTAGATTTTGCTTTATGTTTTGGATCGTTGTCTTGTTGGAAGACAAATCTCCGTCCCAGTCTCAGGTCTTTTGCAGACTCCATCAGGTTTTCTTCCAGAATGGTCCTGTATTTGGCTCCATCCATCTTCCCATCAATTTTAGCCATCTTCCCTGTCCCTGCTGAAGAAAAGCAGGCCCAAACCATGATGCTGCCACCACCATGTTTGACAGTGGGGATGGTGTGTT
>JACXGM010031060.1:0-13082 GCA_016801145.1 Umbra pygmaea
GACTGGGTTATAACATTTGAATATCTTCCAGAGGGGGACCAGGCATTTGTCCTAGAACCCCGTGGAGACAACATAACCTTTACAAGTAATACTATCAAACTCCCTTTATGGGTGGATCACAACCCAAAAACACGTAGGTACAGGTTTAAATGTGTGACATACATTGGGGTTTCCCCCTTTCCATGAATCTTAATTCATCTCAGGAGGGATGAGAAACCAGCTGTTGAAGGAGTCACTATTTGGATCTTATAAACATTAATTTCCCACTACAATAGCCCTGTCTTGCCCCACCTGCCGCCGCTGCTACAGGCTAGTGGAATTCCGCTGGAAATCCACACACAATGTGAACTACTTTAATAGTTAATCTGTCCAATAAAATGATAAATTGTTTACATAAATGCAAAAGATTTGGGTGGTAATAATATAAGCTTATGTGCTGTATAAATGGGTATGTGATCTAACTGTATCATTTTTCTTCCTTTTTTTTACTTAATTGTACTTTAGCGTTACATACGGTAGTTGTCCAGTTTGTATAGTTTAATTTGCCTACTGGAGGTCTTTTCTCAAGTACTCAATAAAAACAAACATTTTGTTTTTTCTGGTTTGATGCCAATTATTTGATATTTGACATTATGTTGTTAATTATCCATACCCTAGTTGGTGATTATTTTCGCCAGTGAGACTGGGCTATTCATACATGAAAACATCACTTTAATAATGTATAGACACATTTGAATATTGAAATACATGTTGAACCACAATTTATTTTGTATCCTGCTCTGGGAATAGCTGGTCTATAACAACCCTACAGAACAAAAATAATGACTGTAGTTATCTTGTGTAAAAAACATGCCATATAGCACACCTTCTTTGACTCTCCTCTGAAGAGTGGCAACATGTGGGCCTCAAAACAACTCTCAAATGACCTGAAAACAAAGTTTGTTCAACATTATGGTTTAGGGGAAGGCAACAAAAAGCTATCGCATAGATTTAAGCTGTCAGTGTTCACTGTGAGGAACATAGTGAGAAAATGGAAGACCACATGCACAGTCCTTGTTAAGGCCAGAAGTGGCAGGCCAAGTAAAATATCCGAGAGGCAAAGGATGTTGAACGGTCAAAAACAGCCCAACTTCAAAGATCTACAACATCATCTTGCTGCAGATGGTGTCACTGTGCATTGTTCAACAATTCAGCGAACTTTGCTTAAGGAGAAGCTGTACAGAAGTGATGCGGAAGAAGCCTTTTCTGCACACACAACACAAACAAAGTTGCTTGAGTATGCAAAGTATGCAAACGCACATTTGGACAAGCCAACTTCATTTTGGAAGAAGGTGCTGTGGACTGATGAAACAAAGCTGGAGATTTGGTCGTAACAAGAGGCGTTATGCATGGTGGCAAAGGAACACAGCGTTCCAAGACAAACACTTGCTACCCGCAGTAAAATGTGGTGGAGGTTCCATCATGCTGTGGGGCTGTGTGGCCAGTGCCGGTACTGGGAATCTTGTTAAAGTTGAGGGTCGCATGGATTCCACTCAATATCAGCAGATACTTGAGAATAATGTAGAGGAATCGGTCACAAAGTTACACAAAAAGTTACGGCAGGGCTAAGTATTTTAACAAGACAACGACCCAAAACACTGCTCAAAATCTACTCTGGCATTTATGCAGAGGAACAAGTGCAATGTTCTGGAATGGCCATCCCAGTCCCCACACCTGAATATCATTTAAAATCTGTGGGGTGATTTGAAGCAGGCTATCCATGCTCAGCAACCATCAAACCTAACTGAAATGGAGATGTTTTGCATGGAGGAATGGTCCAAAATACCTTCATCCAGAATCCAGACACTCATTACAGACTATAGGAAGTGTCTAGAGGCTGTTATTTCTGCTAAAGGAGGTTCAACTAAATATTGATGTGATACCATGGTTTGTTTCCCCCTTAGGCAGGCAGGGCTGAACGGTTCTATATAATTCCTCCTGGAAGATATGTACAGATCAGTCTGACTGGCTGTTCTCAGTTTTCATGACTTGTTTCTGCTTAGGTACTACAGTGTATATGACTCTGGTGACCGCCAGCCTCTTCTTGGTGCATACCATGATAGGGCCACGTTCTCTCTCAGCCAGCCCTCCAGCCAGCCTGTCAAAAGGTAGCACACTTACTGTACATTAACCCCATACATACCAATCCATCTTAATCTCAGACTGAAGGGTGGTTATAATTATGCACAGTACTGAAGAAAAATAAATCTGTAAAGCAAAGATGCTGTCAAAAATAACTAAATAAAAAACTCTCAAATTGAAAACGAAAACTATAAAGAAGGGTTGCCAGGGGGCCTGCGTGCTCCAGATTTGTGAGTTTAGACGATTACACCAAACGCTGGCACTAAATTCAACTCGTCATTTATCATTAGCACCTGTTTGTTATCTTTGTATCACCATGCTCTGACCTATGTACCTACAAGTTAATCAAGTTTTGTCTGAGTTGTCTTTTACATAATGTTACTTTCTTGAACAAAATACAAATAATTCTTTAACAAATTTTTTTTGGTAAAGTCATTTTTGGAAATTAAAAATGTACTCTTCTACTCACACAAAGCAAAAGAACACAAAAAATATTTACCACTAGAATTGTTTAAATAAAATGTAGGGTGGCTAAGATTTTGCACAATAATGTATTTCTTTCTAAATGTCTGTCTTCACAGGTGTAATTTGAGAGATTACCGTACAGACAGCCGGAACATGAAGCAGCTCAAAGACCCGTGTGAGGGTTTCAATTAAGTATTGCAATCATCCAAACTGGTTGTAAACAGATTTGTGTGTTGTGTTAATTTTCTAAATTTCTTCCCTCTGGATATTTCTCCCTAAAGCAACTCGATTCTGCTTGCTGAAGCACACGAGAGTAAACGTGGTGTCATTGATCAACAACCTACCAAAAACTCAGCACGACACAGCCTCCTTTAACGTTGATGTTAACGCCTACACGGTTAGCTAATATCAATTATTGGTTTGTCACATTCTCAAAACCTTCATTATCAATGCTTATATAAAATCATCATACCCCTTTGAAATACTCACTTTCACAGCCTGAAATCAAAACCCATTAAAAATTAAAAAAAATTGTTCTAGCTTTATTTACACATATTGCCTTACAACATTCAACTAACTTGAATAACAGAGTTGGAAAAGTGATCAGTCCCATGATTTAATACTTAAAACGTAGTGCCACCTCGCGCTTTAATTACAGCCATCTGTCTGTTTGGATAGGTCTCAACTAGCCTTGCACACCTACTGTAGATTGGGGAATATTTGCCCATTCTTCCTTGAAGAATTGTTTGAGTTCAGTAAAATTTTGTGGTGAGTGGCGATTGACCGCTGTCTTCAAGTCAATTCACTGATTTTTCAATTGGATTTAGATTAGGGCTCTGACTTGGCCACTCAAGGACATACACCTTCCTGTCCTTAAGCCACTGCATAGTTTTTTGGCGGTGTGTTTAGGGTTATTGTCCTGCTGGAAGGTGTACGACCTGTCCATCTTCAGCTGTCTAGCAGAGGGCCACAGGTTTGTGTGTACTTCACAGCATCCACTTTTCCTTCAATCCGGACCAATTATCCAGTCCCCACCAATAAGCAACATCATGTTGCCACCACTATGCTTCACAGTAGGTATGGGGTGTTTTGGGTAATGTGCTGTGTTTGATTTTTGCCAAAAATATATCGCTTGCAGTTAAGTCCAAAAAGTAAAATCTTGGTTTCATCTAACCATAAAACCTTGTCCGAAATGGCATTAGAATCTTCAAATGTTGTTTTGCAAAGTGCAAACGAGATGTGTGGCCTTTTTTCAAAAGAGGCTTATTTCTTGCCACCCTGCCATACAGGCCAGCTTTGTGTAAAGCTTGTGAGATCTCGCATGCAAAGACTGACTGATCTCAGCCATAAGAACTTGTAAGTCCTTCAAAATTGCCATTGGCCTCTTGGTAGCTTCCCTGACCAATGTCTTCCTGGCTCGGTCATCGAGTTTGGAGGGACGGCTTGATCTACGCAAGGTGTTGGTGGTGACAGGCTTTCCACTTCTTAATAATGCTCTGAACGGTACTTAAAATTATAGGTAAATCCTTCTCCTAACTTGTATATTTCCACCACTTTTGTTCCTGTTGAAATCACCTCTCCAACCATGGTGTATTATTTGCATTACCATGCAACAGAACAGCCAGTTTACTTCTGAGGTAATCAAAACCATTACAATTGATGTCAGGGGAGCAATTAGCATGGCGTGTGGTCTAGTTTTGTACCTGAGCAGGTTTATGATGGTTACTGTAAGGGGCTTATTACTCCAAACCAGGTATTTCACAAATACATTTTTTAAATTATGTTCAGAATTTGTAAATGTCATTTTCATTTTTATGTTGAGGGTTATAATGTGTAGATACAGCTAACAAAATTATATTATATTCATTTTAATTTCCAGGGTGTAATGTGACAATGGTGAGGATTTTGACAGGATATGATGATTTTCTATAGATCTAGTCTTTGTTCATATTTTTTTCCTATTTTTCTCTCCATTTCCTCAGTCCACATTATTGTCGTTTACGGTCAGCGGATTGTTCAAAGAAGTTGCCGGTACATTTCAAGACTCAGTGAGGGCCTTTTCTCGGGTTTTCATTGCCGTTCCTGCTGGGAACAGTGGGTAGGTCTCCATGTCACCATTTTCCCAAATTACCACAAACAAAAACAAAAGATTGTCCAGTGTTTCTGTATTTCTATTGAATAAGAAATATGTCATTAAAAATATACTGTATGAATAGAATACAGATTGTCCAGCACAGATTATTTGTTTTTAAGTGATATTTTCAATACTTTATATATTTAAGTATATTTTCCAAAATGTATGCTTTGGTAACATGAATATAGGAGGAGTCAACAACATTATTTGTGTATATTCTATGAATAATTTAATTTGAAATAAACATACTACACTGTTATATTACACTACCATATAATTGAATTACAATTCTAGTAATTGAACTTTTAATTTAGCTCATGTGCAATCAATCACCTTCACAATCACATATTTGGTGGACATATTTTGTGTCCATATTTGGTGTGTTAAATTGTAGTAATTCAGATAAATGTATCCGTTTCTGTAGGTTCCATCTGTTAGACAGGGAATTGCAAACCAAATGTTCAGGGGATAGGCATAAAAAAAGATTGAAATAAATATACCTTGGAGCAGTCAACATATTTATTAACATCACTATGGCTTCTCCGACTTTGCCTGCACCCCCCGCATGAGGCAGCGCATAACGCTGCTCAGGATTTGGGATAGATAGGTCGGATTATCTACCTTGCCGCATCGCTCTCCAGCAGCTCCTTGTGTTCAGATCGGGCGCCTGTAAATTCAATCACAGAAGTATAGTCTTTGAACGTAATCATCCAAAAGAATCGGCCGGCTTGGCGACATGTGGTTGGTTGAACCATCCCGCATTGGTCCAAGTAGTTGCCATGCTGCCGATAAGGCGGGGTTAGAGGGAATTGGACATCAACCAATTGGGAGGGAAGAAACAGTGTAGTAAATGTGGTATTGGGAAGGTTGTCCTAGGGGCGGTGTCCAGGATGAAGTGGCATTTTAAAGTTTCTAGTTTAATCTGTGTATTATAACGTTTTGTAATGGACCAGTTGGTCCTGATATCAAAAAGTTTGGATTTTAAAAAATTAACATTTCCTTCCATTTCTCCAGTCTGTGCATAGTAAATGATGAGCTGTTTGTGCGCAACGCCACCAAGGAGGAGATTTGTGGTGTGTTTGCCGCCCCTCCGGCCTCAGGTGGACCAGTGGTCCCCCTCTCCACGCCCCAGCAGGAGATGCTGTCTGCCTTTTCAGTCAAGTCTGGCATGAACCTTGTGTGGTCACAGAAGTATGTTTTTGAGTGCCTGTGTTTGACAGGATAAATGCTAACGGTGAAATATTAAAAGTCTATGTTAGGTGCAGAAACATTTACTATTAATTTCTCTGTGTCAGGTGTCTTCAGGACAATGACTGGGATTTCAACAAAGCTGGACACATCTTCACACAAATGCAGGTAATTTGCCTTGGGTCAACTGCAAGGCTGTAAAATATTAAACTGTCCAGAACAGGTGAAGAACATAGTGGCGGATGTGGTTACTGGCACAATTAAAACCTGAAACAAGTGACTTTACAGGACTTAACTGGTTGAATATCTAGTTGTTTATTGATTACCACTAGCAATGTTTTTCTCTACATCAAAAAAACAATTCCTGTAACAGTTTCGTACATTAAATACAGTTAACGCTACTGGCATTTTTTTATATTTTGAATGGCATGTACATTATCCTTTGAAATAATTGGAAATGTACCTACTTTTATCGGAATAGTTTTTACATCTTAAGTGTAGTATTTTTACAGAAGAAACATGTGTCCTGAACATCTTTAAAGGAACCCTTCACTTATATGTTTGTACAACACTTGGAAACACTGACAGCCTACTAACATTTCTTGAAGCCATCTGGAAGCTTCTTGCACCTGTCTTCTGGTAGTTTCACTCACTGTCCAAGCAATTGAATGCCTGCAGGAATCCTTATCCTTTCTGGCCTGGCTCCGTCCTCCTATTTCCTTTCACCTGTACTCAAAGATTTTCAATATGCTTAAGATCAGGACTCATTTGTGGCCCGTTTAATAAGTCTGTGTGCTTTAGATTGTTGTCCTGCTAGAGGATCCATGATCTTCGGCCCATACCTAGTTTTCAGACACTGAGTAGCACATTTTTCTATAAAATGCCTTTAATCTTCTGATTTCATAATTCCTTTAATATGTTCAAGGCCGCCAGTACTAGAGGCAGCAAAGTATATAGACCAAAGTTTCACTACTCACGCTTTATCATGAGCTATTATACATTAACTTCAAATTCATGGGTTCAAATAATTATGACCAGAATTGTACACTAAATCCCAAATATTTCTCACAACTAACCAATAAAGCAAATGTTCGGTGTGTTACAATGAAATATTAATTACGAGGGCTCCACATAGCATAGTGGAACTAGTTGCTCCTTTGCAGGGCCACTATGTTACGGTAGCCATTAGGGATGGGCATGATTAATCGACGATCGATAATTGATCATTAAGAATTTCGTCGATCAAGTTCAATTGTTATCGATTAAACTAATGCAGGTTGCGTTCCGTATACGTTTTTTTTAAGTAATTAAATGAATTTCACTGTGTGGCAGCAATTAAAATTATACCACCCAAGGGCAATACTCAGTTACCTGCAAGTTTACGTTTTGATTTCAAAAGTATTCATGACGAGGAATCAGGTTCCCCGGCGCAGAGTATGTAAGCGGAGTGGTATCGGCCCAGAAGAATCTTGCTCAAGTCGCCTACCGCTCCAGTCGCGGTCACTTCACATGGTCAGGACATGCCCAGCCTAATGAGCCTCTACGTGTGCAAGTTACTTCCCTCGCTGATAAGTGTTTATGGAATATGAAAAGACAGGCTCTTTTGCAAGCACGAAATTGTATGCGTGCACATGCGAACAGAAAGTAACGAGGTGCGTACACTATCTACTGGTTAAAGTGAGTTATAAAACGAGCAATTAAAACATTTAGTTAATTGTCTTTGTATTACATTATAGCCTATTTTTGTTCTATGACCACATGGAATCTTTTAAGTTTGTTAACATTTCAATTTATCTTCATATATATGTATATGTGTATGTATATGTATGTGTGTATATATATATATATATTAGTGGTGGGCATAGATTAATTTTTTGAATCTAGATTAATCTCACTGTAATCTTGGAATTAATCTAGATTAATCTAGATTAAAATGGCTCATTAGAATTTTGCCAAAGGCATTCAGAATATGTGTGCTACCCAAATAATGACTAAAAGTAAGTCTTTGTGAATGGGTGTCTAAAGCCAGGTGGCGCATTACCTAGACCAGGAGCTCATCTCCTGTTTCCAAAATGCTTGAGAAATCTGTTCTACTATGATAATTGGTGATGAAAATAAATCATGTTTAATAAGATGTACTTGTGTTTACTAACTGTTTATTCAGTTAAACATTAACTTTGAAATGTAGGCCTACATAAGAGGTCGTGATGAACTGTTACAGTCAGTAGCTTTGTGTCAATCAATCCAAGCTCTTTCTCCTGGTAATTAATAGGCTAAGTAATTAAATGAAATTATGTAATTTAAAATTACATAACGTAGCCTACCTAAAGTGAAGGAGTGAAGTTCCCAGCTGGCATGGATGAGGTGTACAGTAACGCTGAGTTAGTTATCGTGTTGTTGACAGATGTCCAATGGTCCCCAATCAGTGCTACACACCTCGCCTCTATCATCTTCTCATCTTTTGCGGCTTTCTCTGTGGCGTGCTGGTCATGTATTCTCCTCGTGATAGTTCACCTCATGATAGTTTGCCTCGCAGTTAGTGAAGCAAACCCAACAGCTTCATAGCTGCATCCATGTTAGCGCGTTAAGTTTGATGTGGTAATTTTACAGTAGGCATACACACAGGTTCGTATACTCGTTCTCACCCCCTACAGTGCAATTCAGCTAGGTATACATCCGCGCTAAAATATCAAGATGAAAGTCATCATTGCTTGCGTAGTATAGACCCAGCTCCCAACCCAACTTTGAGAATAGATTAACGCCGGTTTCATCAAATGCCCATCCCTAGTAGCCATGGGTTCAATCCTGGCACGGCTTACCTGAATTTAACTTGAGCCCCAGCACTGGTCAGCGCAAATTGGTACAATGCGACCTGGGATAATAATTAAGAAAGTCAAGAGCCAAATCACTCTCCAGCGACTCCTTGTGTGCAGATCGAGTGCCTGTTAGTTAAATCATGGAAGTACAGTTGGTGAATGTGTAATCCATCAGCACAAACAAGTTTTATTTTTAAACTGCATTACCATATTATTTTAGTGAGAACTCACTAAATATAACTACAAATAACTTATGTTAGGGAAACCTGTTTATTTTTTGTTACAGTTTTTTTAATGTACACTACAAAAAAAAAATAAAGGGAACACTTAAACAACACAATGTAACTCCAAGTCAAGCACACTGTGAAATCACACTGTCCACTCAGGACAATCAATTTCACATGCTTTTGTGCAAATGGAATAGACAACATGTGGAAATTTAAGGCAATTAGCAAGACACCCTAATAAAGGAGTGGTTCTGCAGGTGGTGACCACAGACAACTTCTCAGTTCCTATGCTTCCTGGCTGATGTTTTGGTCAATTTTGAAGGCTGACGGTGCTTTCACTCTAGTGGTAGCATGAGACGGAGTCTAAAACCCACACAAGTGGCTCAGGTAGTGCAGCTCATCCAGGATGGCACATCAATGCGAGCTGTGGCAAGAAGGTTTGCTGTGTCTCTCAGCGTAGTGTCCAGAGCTTGGAGGCGCTACCAGGAGACAGGCCAGTACATCAGGCGACGTGGAGGAGGCCATAGGAGGGTAACAACCCAGCAGCAGGACCGGTACCTTCGCCTTTGTGCAAGAAGGAGCACTGCCAGAGCCCTGCAAAATGACCTCCAGCAGACCACAAATGTGCATGTGTCCACTCAAACAGTCAGAAACAGACTCCATGAGGGTGGTATGAGGGCCCGACGTCCACGGGGGGTTGTGCTTACAGCCCAACACCGTGCAGGACGTTTGACATTTTCCAGAGAACACCAAGTTTGGCAAATTCGCCACTGGCACCCTGTGCTCTTCTCAGATGCAAGCAGGTTCACGCTGAGCACGTGACAGACGTGACAAAATCTGGAGACGCCGTGGAGAACGTTCTGCTGCCTGCAACATCCTCCAGCATGACCAGTTTGGAAGTGGGAAAGTATTGGTGTGGGATGGCATGTCTTCGGGGGACCACACAGCCTCTTTGTGCTTGCCAGGGGTAGCCTGACTGCCATTAGGTACCGACCATATGTTGGTGCGGTTGTCTTGGGTTCCTTGTAATGCAAGACAATACTAGACCTCATGTGGCTGGAGTGTGTCAGCAGTTCCTGCAAGAGGAAGGCATTGATGCCATGGACTGGCCTGCCTTTTCCCCAGACCGGAATCTGATTGAACACATCTGGGACATCATGTCTCGCTCCATCCACCAACGTCACATTGCACCACAGACTGTCCAGAAGTTGGCGGATGCGTGTAGGACACGCACTACTGAGCCTCATTTTTACTTGTTTTAAGGACATTACATAAAAGTTGGATCAGCCTGTAGTGTGGTTTTCCACTTTGATTTTGAGTGTGACTCCATATCCAGACCTCCATGGGTTGAATTGGATTTCCAGTAATAATTTTCGTGTGATTTTGTTGTCAACACATTCAACTATGTAAAGACAAGTATTTCATAGGATTAGTTCATTCATTCAGATCTAGGATGTGTTATCACTAAATATTAGTATCAACATCAGCCTTTAAAACCCTTTATCCGTCTGGCTCTACTTTAAGTTGCTTTTCAACCTTGCTGCTGCGTTTCTTTTACTGTGGAACTGCACCACGCTAAAACCATTGCCGCCACGCCAAGAAAATAAAGAACAACAAAGGACTTCAAATATTAACATTTTGTTTGACATGTGAATTGCATTTGTTTGTAACTTAAATAATCTGTTGAGTTACAAGTCTTCTGAAGGTTATTGGCCTTGTTTTGCTATTGTTGTATGCATGCGCAAGAAACAGAGCACACTGTCCTTGTACCAATCAATCCTGTCATGGATAGAAATGGTGCAGCTCATGTCAAAGTGAAGTCGCTCTTCAGAGTCAGACTAGGATTTAAACCTGATAGTGAAACTCAGTTAGCGAACTTCAGCTGCGGCTAGTAAGTTGCTTTGTGTAGATGACAACAGATGGGAGAAAGTTAGAAATTGCTGTGTTTTTACGATAGGTGAGCGATTCACATGCACTAGCAAATGAGTTGTGCCATGGAGTTGGTAGGGTCAGTTATTTGTTTAATTTATTTAACCAAGTATGTTGAATGAGAACAGATTCTGATTTGCATCAATGACCTGGGTACAGTAGGGTATACAATATGCAATGTACAAGAACAAGCAAAGCAATAAAGAAGCAAAGCAGAAAGTAACACAATCCCAATTTTACTGCTGACTGTGTTTGTTTTATCTCTAGGTAAATGTCTAAAACTCCAGCGATAGCCATCCCTGAGCTCAGGTCTGGTAGCCGTCAGTCTAAGAGTTAAAAGAGAATTAATATACTGATAAGGTGGTAGTTTGTGCAAAAGTGTTTTATAAACAAAATGTCATAATCCATTGCTGTGTTGAGATTTTAAAGACGGACAGTGTATTTTCTGATGAAGGATGCCATGATGGGTACTGAACCTGTCTCCTGTAATAAAACAAATGGCTCTATGAAACAAAGCATCAATAGGTTTTAACAAAGAAGCAGAGGCGTGCATATAGATGGTGTCTCCATAATCACTAATAGTTAGGAAAGCTGATTCAACAATTTGTTTTCTAATCAATGATATGTAGAGAAGTACACCCTGCAAAATATTCTACCAAATCTAATACTTTATATGGCCTCCATGATTTTTAAGGACAGCACCAACTCTTCTGGACATGGAGTGAACAAGTTGGCAACATACTGCCACGTCTAACTTTCTCCATTCTTTGAGAATTAGCTCTTTCAGAGCCTGGATGCTGGAAGGAGAATAAAGCTTGACCCGTTTTCCCAGAATTCACCTGGTTGTGGTCAGGTGATATACTTGGCCAATGAATCACTTTCAACCTCTTCCTCAGAAATGCAGTAGTGGCCTGGTATGTATGTTTTGGGTCATTATCATGTTGAAAGAGTGCACGGCGACCCACATGATGAGAGATGGTAACATTTTCCAGTACACCTGTGAGTTAATGATGCCCTCAATGAAGTGCAATTCCACAACACTCATACAACCCCACATAATAATATTGCCACTGCAATGCATTACTGTGGGTACCACCATGCATTTTTACAGTTCGGATGCCATGAGTTCCAAAAAGATTAACCTTCATCTTATCTGACCAGTTTGCGATCTCAATATTTTTCACTTTTGTCAACATGGGCCCTGGCAAGTGTTAAACAGGGTTTTTTTGTGCATGGGCTTTAGCAGTGGCTTCCTTTGTGGATGAAACTCCTGCATGCCAATCCTGTGCAACATACGTTGTATTGTGTCACTTGAAACAGTCACCCCAGGTTGGCTTTCTACAGCATTAGCTAACTGATGAGTTTGTACGCCGATTTTCCTCAACTCTTCTTAGAACAAAACCTGGATGTCTTTTTTGGGAAATTGGGAAGCAATTTACTGGGGTGTTTATCCTAGCCACTGTGCTTGAACTTCATGTTGTTGCTCGTCCTTTGGGATTCTAGGCTGGGTGCCTGTAAAAGAACTTTGTGACAACAAAAAAGGGCTTTATAAAGAAAAAAATGATTGCTTGATGATAGGGATGCACCTACATCGCTTTCATTGCGATACCGATTAGAGTACTGAACTTTGAGTACCAATCAAATACAGAGTACCGATCCGATACCAGTGTGTAGTAGTTTATAACATGTAGTATTCTCTTTTTCAAATGTCTTTCTAATAAATGATGGGGTCTTTGTTGAGTTATATTCAGGAGTGCCTGTTGAAATTTTTACAAGTATAATGTCATAATGTGGTGTTTTTTGAAAGGTTGTATTGATCTACGCAGGGCCGGAGTGGGAAACATTTTCAGCCCGGGAGTTTCATGGTGCACCAGCCCATTTTGTGAAGGAGTAAATAGTAACTGCAAATAATCTAATCGCTTTACTTGTGTTATTTCCTACTGTACATAATTTATTTATTTATTTATTTAAGACAACTTAAATGTATATGCTAACACTTAAAAAAAATATCATCAGTAATTAGACGACTACAGTAAATACAGAGTCTTGACCAAATAAGGTAAATGTTAAGTTTGAAGAATGAGGTTAGATACTCCCCATTTCTTTTTTTATGTTGTTTTTTCGCAATAGCTAGGACCTATTTCCCAGGTTTCTTTTTCAAAACTCTACACACAGTTCCACTAACCAGCTTTCAGTGTTGCA
>JACXGM010031061.1:0-13081 GCA_016801145.1 Umbra pygmaea
ATCTCAGGAGTCAAAATACAAAGCAGATGGTCAATAATATTTCAGGCAAACAATACTTAATAACGCTCAGTAGATCAGGAAATGATAATACCTCGCAAAGAGTATGACACAGTGCCTTGGCTAATATACTATTGGTGACTGGGTGCAGGTGTTTAGTATTCCGGTGATTGCGATCTGAGATGAGTGCTGCGTTCAAGTGCGTGCGGATGATTGGAATTGGTAGAGGCTGCGGGGGGTGCATTGGACACCGAACGTGACGACCTTATAACTTAGAGGAGACGAAATGTCTCATCTGCAGATATCGGAAGAAATTAGATGAGGGCAAGGCGTGTTTGATATTTATCCCAGAGAGTAAAAGCACTGTCGACCACAGATGGCGTAAATAAATGGTTATTATTAATAAGGCCCAAAACGGATGTAGTGGAGAACTTAAAGTGGCACCGAAACTGGTACCAAATTTTGAGCGTGGATAGTACTACAGGGTTGTCTGAGTAACGTGAGGGAGATGTAGGAAGAGCGGAGCATAATAAAGCAGGGAGAGAGGAGGAGAAGCAGGAGAGACCTTCTAGCAGACACCATGATGTATCAGGGGAGTGCAACCAGAATAGCGGTTTCTGGAAGTTGGCGGCCCAATAGTAATATAGAAAATTAGGAAGTGCTAGCCCACCACTGAACTGCACTACACAGCTGTTACTGTGTAGATGAGAGAAGCAAAGTGTATTGCGCGTTCTGCACACGCTACATTATGGCCAAGCTTGCGCCCTTAAAAATGCCTCTGAACATATGGTCTATGCATCTGAATAATATAGTTTTTCCTGGTCTGTGGCAGAATTGTTTTAGTAATGCTAACTTTGTTCTATTTAAATCCAGGGTTGTTGTATACTTTCTGGTGCAGTTGTTTGGAAATAATGACCCAAAGATGAGTGGCTAACTGGCTAACTACTTCATTGTGCTTCAATGTAGCTAACGGTGATTGTGTAAATATTGGAGGAACAAAATGTAAAATAAAAAATAATCTGTTGCTTCTGGCTAAATCTGTACCTAATGAAGCGTTGTAGGGCTTATTACTCTGGGACAATATTTTGACCCTTACATAAAATGTAAAAAAATATATAATACATTTCTAGCCAGTAGCCAAAGTCCTTACACTGAATTTCACTCGCAGTGTGCAGGCGCAAATTTCGCATTGAATTCTGGACTTTGTGGTATTTCGAGTAAAATCCGGTATAGAAGCAACCGAATTGTACTCTCGGCTGTTTTTGACAGATTTTTTTTTTAACAAACGACCTAGCCTACTCCTTGATCAGTCTCGTTATGAAGAGACTTGCCGTTTTTAGTTGCTGTGTGAGATGTATGTATTTTACACTTTTAACTGTACTAAGAAATTATTTAGGACATTGTATATCAAAGTGTATAATTCATTAATAAGGTTAGTGAACTCTAAACAAAGGCAATTTTTTGATGTTTTAAGAATGTAGATAGATTGAGATATGTGGGAAAAATAAATATATAAAAAATTAAATCCTTAAGCACTTGAGGCAGTATAGCCAGTAACACAAAAACAGGGACACATGACACTCTCAATCAACTCACTGTAGGCCATAATTGCATATGCAGATTGCTCTATAAAAACTAAACCATCGCTTACCATAGTAGACATACACTAGTGTTCAAAAGTTTGGGGTCACTGTTTAATTTTATAAAAATTGTTCTCCCTCCCAATTCCCCCTAATCCTGCCTGTTGTTGGTAGCTCCGCAACTCCTTGTCCAGATCTGTGGACCACAAGTCTCACAAAAAATGAGCAATTTTTGAGATGGCAAGTTGTGAAAATTCCCCGATTGACGACTCACTTGTGATCAAAATGTGTAGTTTCTCAGAAATGCAGAGGTCTAGTTATTATTATTATTTGTTGTCTGCCACACTGGCTGATATTCCTGTGAGCTGGAATGAGCTAGAAACATGAAACTTGGAAGAATAACTGGAAATGATGTTCCTGTGCTCTAATAGAAATAAGAACCCAATCGGCCACATTTTGGCACTTTAATTAATGCTTCAAAATGCAAACTTTGAAAAGCCAGGCACTCACACCATTGAGTAGAAATCCAATTGAATAGAAATTTCTCACAAAGGTTTAGCTCAGTATACTCTACAAAAAAGCCTCAAGGACCATTAAGGTCTACCTAGACAAACTCTCTGCCATTTTTTATATTTTTGAAAAACACATTTTTGACATTTCCTTCTACACCGTAACTCCAATTCACTTGTCGATTTCTCAATTATTTTTCAAGTTATTGACCAATGAACTTCGAAAGAGACGTAGCTCTGGAGATAAATGAACACAATTTAGCAACGGTAGGGCCAATCATTACAAAAATCACAGGATATGTTCAGATAAGTGCCTCAGATATACTAAGACAGTTTCATATACATACGCCACTAGCGGGTGCTACAAGTGCAGTATCGGTGAGTGGCATTACACAAATGTTACTATTAATCCCATATTCATTCTCCAATTCATTCTATAATTTCTTTCAACCTGAAATTCAGGACTAAAAGATGTAGTTAAAGAAGCAAGGCCTTGGCTTAATGACTGCTTGACAAATTATGATAATTTAATTGAGGCTGGAAGAGGAGCCAATCAGTCTAAGGGATGCTTGTTCTCACTCAGGACAACTGTGTTCCACATGAAATTATGTTTGCCAATTCAAAATATTTTCCAACTTTAATATAACACATTGCACCTGTTTCAGTTGGCTAAAGGAGATTAACGATTTCACACGAAATTCAATAGGGATATATTTCTTCAACCAATGTGGAAAGACGTCATTATTGTTTTCTTTTGCCCCTGGGAAAATACAGGTAAATGAGCTGTACTGATGGCAAATCTTAAATATAGCTTTCCTGTGGGTAAGGTTAATCTGTGTCAACTCACACAGAAACATAACATTGGCGGGATTTGATTTATTATGAGATTGTAAAAACATCCTTCCTCAAAGGATTGTTGCATAGACTGAGGGAGTGTTAGTCATGTGTTAGCCATATGCCCAGCATATTATACATTAAGTGACATGGCTGGATGTGTTCAATATCAAGCAATTCATACCTGATTTATGATTACATCATTAATGTAATCGGATACTAAATGTTGTGTTATGCAAGCAGACACATTACGCATTCTTGTTACCCAAATTTGCTATAGGAACTACACTAATCGACCAACATAAAACTAATAAAGTCTGAAATATAAACATATACTAGGCTTACTATCTGGAAGTTCTTGGACTGAGCCACATTTAAAACCAGTTTTGCAGGCAGATTAAAGATACACTTTTTTTCTGCCTAAACCAGATGTTTTAAGCTTAGTTATAATAAAACATAAATTCAGTTGTTCATTTTTAAAGTTTGATGACAAAGTGATTTATTTTTATCATGAGGTAGTAAACCTTTTTTTGTTAATTAAAATCTACCATTGAAATTATTTGTATAGTGGTACCTTCTCATATCAAGACGGGGGAATAAAACAGTGTTGTTCTTAATCCTTTTTCTGCCATCATGAATTTTTGTGAATACCTGGACCTTTTAACTGATAAAACCACCAGTTCTCATAGCATTATGTAGGTAACCATACATAATGGATATTTTGCCACATTACGTAGACAGACTTACGATATGGCTGTTCTACCGGTTACAATTTAAAGGACTTGGGGAATGTTTAGTTGTGGCATAACATGCTAGGTTATTGAAGTTAAGCATAGGGTAAAGTGAGGTTAAGGTTAGGGTTAGGTTAAAGTAAACTGACTTTTTACGTTTTGAATCACATTGATTGTGTAATAATCACTGTGCAGGCTGGATTTGATCTTCCTCTTGTTCTTTAGAAATACAGCAAAATGATGCAGCAGCAACAACATGTTGACGTTCAGTCCCTAATTGTGTTTAGGACAGATTATTGATGACATTAAAATCCTACAGACTCCTGATGATAAGCAAACAACCTCCTGAAGCGTCTCCACCATCTCCTCCCCTCCGGTGATTGGAGTCGCCAGTCTACTGATCCCTGGTTTGAATGCACCATCCTGACAACCAGGGAGACACAAATCCAATGCACCCTGATTAACTCTAGCGCACCTGCACATCATCACCTCCTAGTCCCTGGTTGCAAGATATTCTGTGTGCTTTATTGTACTTCTGTACCTTGTCTGAATGTCGTATCTCTGAGTGTTAAACTAGTAAAAGTATATGTTATTTTGCCTGCATGGGTTTTCTGACTCTTGGTTCCCTGGCCAAAGACAACTCTATGATTATGGACCAAGTTATATTAAGTATAATTGTTTTGCCCATCGGATTGGTAGAATTTAGTAATGGATACAGTAATTATGTTGGCAAGTCACCATTGCAAGATTCTAAATGCAAGGGAAGTTTATGTATTAGATATACACAATGGAATGATTCAAGGGCTTATGGATTTCCAGTAAAACCTCATAGAAATACCACAGGGGCCTCTGATACCACAACTTCATATTGAGTGGCTTTTAAAGTAAACTAGGAAAGCATTACTATTACCCTCTATAATACATTTAGCCACATGCAGAAGACTATAATCCTGGAACCATGTCCAACAAAAACAGGTTGCAGTTAAAAAAGCTAACCAGGGATTGATGTTGAATAGAAAAGAGAAAGTGGAATTCAGTTGAGATAGATTTTAGAGAGGTGATTGAACTGTTGCTTTATCCGCTGTTGGTGTGTAATTTTCTCACTGTTGACTTAAGTTTTTCTTTTCTCTTGTGTGATAGTTTAAGTGTTCATAATAGTGTGGTAATGATGGGAAGGAGTGCTAATTTGAAGAGTTGCATCATTAAACAAATAAAATGGCTGCAGGTGATTCTCTAGAACAACTCATCAAGAGTCCTGAACATAACTTCAGGGTATTCCCTGATTCTCTCTCTAATGCTATCTTCCCTTTAAGCAGGGATGGGCAGTATTTATGATACATGTATTTAAAATACATATTTCAAATACAAAATAGTTTTTTGTCATTTGGATTTCATAGGCATGATGAAAATGGCTTCATATTTTGTATCAAAATACTTAGTATTGTAACATACCTTGTGAGAAGTCTACATGATCATAAAATACTGCCTCTGATTTGTGTAGATCAGAACAGGAAATTGATCCATACCTGAAGAAAGTCATGGTGAGAATTGGTTGCCAGCATTCCATAGATTTTAGCATAAATTGCTAAAAGTTTTAACAGCTCATGTTAAAGCTACAGTCTGTGACTTGTAATTGTAAAATTATTTTTTAGGCCCCCATTTTAGTCCAAATGTGTAGTATATTAGTTATATTATGCACAATCGAAGTAGAATCATTGTCTTATGGTGTTTCTCACCTCTATTGCAGGCATTCCCTTACTGAGCGTCAGGCAGGGAATCACTAACGAATGTGTGACGTATGGTTTGCTAATTTAGAGGAAGAACGGCTGACAGAGCTGTCAACCAAACCAGAGCTGTACGATTATGTCTAATGGGTTTGAAAGGCGGACACAACTTCTAGATCCCGTTTTAGCATGACAGCACCTGTATTCACATTTTGTATAAACCAGAGGCCTAAATAGGCATAAATATCACCTAGTATCGCAGAAGGCATCTTCACGTTTTGGTATTCATTTTAGTATACTAGGCTAAATCATTAAGCAAATTTGTTGATCATGTAATACATTTTTACAAAGTGCTAAAATTTTTGTTTTCAACTTCATTGATAAATAAATATGTAATTGCTAAATAATTGTACCATAATTTAATTAGCTGTTTTCAAAGATCATGATTGTGTTTTCCATTGCACAATTGATGCCTTACACAGAATTTATTATTATATTTTATAATATATTATTATATATTTATGACAATCAAATGATTAAATACTTAGAAACTAGTTGCTATTAACAAAGGTGCTATCAGTTGTCTTTTTATATGAATGACTTGTTTGTCATTGAGTGTTGCTGATGCACAGTGGGCCTGTCACACTGTTGGTGTGGTGTAGAGAGAGGAAGACCCAGGCAGGTAGATGGTAGATGAAAATAGATGGTTGTTTTAATGAACAAAAGTCCGGAGAACATACATATATGTCAGTTGCAGGGTACAGCCGAAGCAAGTGCACAACAGATATACTTATATAGCTTAATGTGCTCTCAAAGTGGCACGGACACTGTCAGCTAACATACAAGTACAGAGTGTACACATTAACTTCCAAACTTCAATCACTCATTAAAGTGAGTGCAGAACAGATATACTTATATAGCTCAATGTGCTCTCACAGTGGCACGGACGCTGACAGCTAATATACAAGTACAGAGCGTACGCATTAACATCCAAACTTCAGCGACTACAACTTACATATCGTAGCTCCCGGACAGCCTTCTCCAAATAGTGAACAGATATACACAGTGACAATATAACAACGTAACCTATATCAATGACTGACACCTCTCTCTAGTTTGGCAAGCATTTATATACAGGAAGCTTAACTAACTAATAGAAAACGGTTGAACGTTATCATTAATCAACAGATCTACAAGATACCAGCTTAACCTAACCTAAACCCTATCTTAGCAATAGCCAAACTGGAGAGAGGTGTCACATGAACTTAGGGGCATACAACATATTAAACACAAAACATAGAAATTAAACTAATATATATATTGAGTCCTTTCTCAGTTCATGTTAACGGCAGACCTCGCTGGGCGTTACAGGGCCCTTCATTACCAAGGGACTAAATTTAGGATACAGTTATGAGTCATTAGCAAACTGTTGGTTAACATTAAACTGTTGGTTACTTTAAAACCAACCTAAATCTGAGTGATCACAGAGTAAGTAAATATTTGATCTGTTAACTGGTTGCATGTCAGATTTATCGCATGATTCGTTAGGCATAGAAAAGCTGTTGCTATCAAACATTGTCTCCTTAAACAACTGAGTCAGTGAAGGGATAGACCCAATACGCCAATAGATGGAAGGTTTGTGAAGTGATTTCATGCTCACATGTAAAAGTATTTTTCGTTTTTTTAATACAAAAATACAGTAGTTAATTTTGATACATGTTGTGGCTGCTGTATTTTGTAGTTTATTTTGATATAATTAAAATTAGGGTTTTTTGTATTTTATTTTACAATACATTTTGATGCTACTTTGCTCATCCCTGCCTTTAAGTATATTTAATCACGGTTTATCAATGACAATACTTAAGACAATAGTTAAGACATAACCTTGCAGAGGGAACCCCTGTAACTGTAAAAACAAGATACTTGTCTTATGTGAACTGAAATACATTTTTAATCTCCAAGCTGTGCTGAATGCCTGAAGTGGGTAAACAACAAAACTCACCAACCAACATGTTTAATAGTGGCTCACGTTGAATTTACTCAAGAATAATCATCCTGAGCATTCTCATTCATTAGCCATTATGTTCTTCCTCTTAGTCTGCTGTTGTTTCTTTCTCTTATTTTTCTGACCTGGCTGACGTGCCGCCAGCACCAGCAGGTTTTATCAGCAGCTCTAGGGGCCGGCCAGGCTTATTTGCCAGTGGAGAAAATGACTGGAGCCTGTAGAAACCATTAATGGGCCCCAGGCCCTGAGCCAAAGGTCTGTGGTTCAAGGACTGTTATGCAGTCATGTACCTCAATACTCACCCCAAAACCTTTCAAAATAGGTGTTTTGTTAATAGTGTAATGTGGAGTAAATTTGTATCAAACTGTTTGGAGCACTGTTCTGATATCAGTGCCATGGGGCTTTTCTATTCACTGGGGTGCTTGAGTTCAGGATGTAAGGTTCATGTCGGGGTCTTTAAACTCATAGATGGGAAAGCTTCCCACTTTCTTTTTCGAGTCCATAAAAATCCTTCTCTTGTGCTGCCATAACGTGTTTGCTTTCCTGTACAGTACCTATACTGAACAAAACCATTTTCCATTCTATGCATGAAGAATCATATTTAAGAGTTAACCCGGCAAAATCGGACACTAACCGGGACAATTTAATTGAATATGGTCCGTAATGCAGTGAAGTCAGTTGAAAGGTATGCAGGCTTGCCACTGTTAACATTAACCATCCAGAGAGATTGGGTTGCACACCGATGCACCTCTTCCTCTCCCTAGAGAGGATTGTGGAGCCCAAGAACCAAGAATGTTGGGCTCAGAGACAGAGGCCTGGAAAATGCCTGATTCTATAGCTTCCCATATGGTTTATATTGAATTAAATATTGGCATCATTTCCTAACCAACAGTTTCCCGTGTTAGGGCTGTGTGTGTCCTTCGTTTCCATGGCAAATCTTCCCAAAATAAAGTCTTGAGCATTCAGGATAATGGAAACCGAGGGAGCACCTGACTATCTTTTCCTCAATCATGCACCATAAAAATGATGTAGACAAAGTAAATTCCGTAGATCCAAAAAATAAGTCTTGGAAGCAAACTGACTAACTTCCCCACAATTATACTGGGTTCCATAACCAAGAAAATAGATAATGATATTTTCAGCAGAATCCACACAATTTAGATGAAACCACATGTACAATATCAAGTTCGTCATTACAGTATTTACAAAATATTATATACCGAAGGTCTTAAAGTATGTACATTGTTCCAAAGTTCAACCAAAAAACCCTGAAGTCATATGTTTCCCAAATACTAATCTCTCCTTGTATCTCTATGTAAATAAAAACACACAGTACATGCACAATTTTTGTAATATATCTTCATCAAAACTATTTCATCGTGGGAAAATGACAAAATATGAACTGTTAGCTGCTGAAGACTTTCTAGAAACAAAGTCAACAATTAGTCAAAAACCAGCTTCATAAACCCTCCCATAGGAATTGAAGCTTTACTATAAGTAAAAAGGTTTTAGAAACAGGTGCTTTTAAACTCAACAGGTCAGTTTTAACATCAACCAGTGTTTACAGGCATCTGTGCAGATGGGGAACTAGGCACACAGAGAGGACACACAGCAGCCAACCAGTTGCATCAAGCCCAGGAGTCTGGACTGTGTTGTCCTGCATAGCCAGGATGCAGTGAAGTGGAACTCCTCTTCTTGCACCGTTTGTTCTGTAGCAGCTGCAGCCTGCAACCGCATCCTAGTGTTTTTCTGTTTTCCATGAAGCATTGGGAGCAACACTTCAGGGGCTATGGTTGTCACAACAGGCTGTAAAGCATAGTGCGTCCACACGTGGAGAGCAATCGGACCCCTCAGCATCAAGGACAGGCAAACCCAGAGTTGAGCTCACTAAGGAAAAGGAAAAACACAAGTGAGTTTTTTCCTAATGGACTTGAGAGAAGACTGACTGACACTTAAAAGAAGTGAGGAACATAATAAATAACGACCGAAATATAGACTGTGTAAAGTCTTTCTGAAAACACCCAGCAAAAAAACAAAATAAAAGAAATTCAATAAGTCTGCATGGAACCCCTTAGGCTTCATTGATAAAGCAAAGGCAGAGAATATATTTCTTTAAAGTGGCCTATCCATTTTCTTCAAGGCATTTTCAAAGAGGTGATGCACTTCATCATTTTGCTATGAAGACATATATTCAAGAGAATGATACTCCATAGTACTGAACTTTTATCCATGGATAGATATAAAATCGATTGATTATTTAATTATGTGCACATTGTAAGACATGCTTTTCTCTAAAGCCAAACAATCCTTGTAAATCCAGAGGATATCCTAAATGGCTATCGATTTTGTTGTTCATTTAGGGCAACACTTCTGTAAAGCAAATGCATTTAGGGCCTTTTAGCGTTTTTCTGCTTCTACAACCCCAATTCCAAAAAAGTTGGGACAGTATGGAAAATGAAAATAAACTGTCATTTGAAAATTCTATATTGAAAACTCATTATGGTCTAAGGGGTTTTAGGTCCGCCTGGCACAAAGTTAACCTTTTGGCCTTTAGAAAGGTCATACTTTGACCTACAGTGAAGTGCCTTATGGTTTTGGATTCAGAAGACCCATGGCTACAACATGGATGAATGAAATCCAAAATCCTGAGTCAATGAATTTTGTTTTTAATTAAATATTTATTCCAAAAAATTTAAGAATGTATGTCTATTTTGTTATTTTTTATGTGTAGCATGTAACATATAATTTATAAGGCTTTTTATTGCTTATTGTCAAGCCCCCAGGGCTTCTGGACCAGTGTGCAATTGGAGGCCATAAAAACAAGACAACATCAAATTGGTGCACCTATTTCTTACAGCCTGATCTTTGAGAAATCTGTGAAATGACCACGGAGTCTTAACTTCAAAATCTGTGGCAGTTTCACGGAATGCCAGAAAATTCTGTGAAATTAACACAGACCAAAATTGGTGGCAGTTTCACGGAAAAGTCTGTGAGACTTTGCTGTTAACTCGATCTAAGCCTTGCCCAAACCCCTAACCTAATCTTAACCACCCAGAAAACTAGCTGTTAACTCCATGTATCATGTATTATGTTGTAATGCAGTGTTTGGAAACATGGTGACAGTGAGGAATAAAAGGATAAAAAAACACATTTGCATACGTCTGCATCGCGCTGGAATAGAAAACAAAATACATGCAAAGTGTCAACCTGGATTTGAACTCGCAATCTCTGGGATGTGAGTCGCATGTAGCCCACCCACCATCCCCTTCCCACCAACCTGCAAATTCTATGCGATGCATACTCTGCTATGTCATCATGCGATTCCCGGAAACTGCCACGGATTTCAAAGTTAGGGTCCGTTTATATTTTTACTGATTTTTTTGCCATTCCATGAAACTGCCACAGATTTTGAAATCCCATTCATTTTTCACTTCCAAAATGTGTTGGTGTTGTGCAAGGTGATGTCTTACATCATTGCAGAGTTGTTATTTTGTCATTTTCACTTCCAACTTCCTGTCTGTAATGTGTTTAGTAAAAAAGGTGACTGTCTAAAATAGATGACCAACTTTGAGGCACCATAGCCATTTTCCTCTTTCCAATGATACCAAGCTATAGTTGCTAGCATGTACGGTTTGCGAGATAATCACTCTTGACGCTCAAGAGCACAGATAGACTTTGAAGGATTAACACATTATGTGATGTTTTACTTTGTAAAATTATTTTTGAAAATATACACGCATTTCAAATCTGATGACTGTAACAGTCAACTGTTTACCACTGTGTAACATCACCTTTTCTTTTAATAATACATAATAAGCATTTGAGCACAGAAGACACCATTTGGTTAAGTTTAGCAAGCGAAATTTTCCCATTCACCCATTATGCATGTCTTTAGTTTTGCAACTGTATGGGGCCTACATTGCCTTATTTTGCGCTTCATAATGCACCACATATTCTCAATCAGAGACAGGTCAGGACTGCAGGCAGGCCATGCTAGCACCCTCAATTTCTCCTTACGCAACTATGCACTGACAATCTGACTAGAATGTGGTTTGGCATTGCCCTGTGTAAGGGTTATGTAACGGCTCTGTACAACTGGGCCCCGACCGGGCTCGAACCCGTGGCCATCTGCTCCGCAACACACGTCACAGCCCTGCTTGACAACGTATCAACTGAGGGAGCTATACAAAAGGTACCAATTGTTTGGCTCTTCTGTGATATTTCAAGCTTGCTGTGGAGTGAGAGTACAGTACGTTCTTTACTCCGTTACACTTGCTGGAAAATACATACCTTTCTACATTAATGGTGCCCTCACAGATGTGCAATTTACCCATGCCGTAGGCTCTGACACCCACCCATACCATGACAAATGCTGGCCTTTAGACCTGACGCTGAAAACAGCTTAGATGGTCCTTTTACTCTTTGGCCTGTAGAACACGATGGCTGTTGCTATAACAAGGTATGTACTGTAGTGTTGTTGTTGTAACTTGGTATCTCAAATTTGATGCTGCTGTTGATGCAACGTAAACTATTGATGGATGTATATTGCATTAAGCCCACCCACCTAATATCACCACTAGCCGTCACTGCACAGTGGTAAACAATCGATTGTCCCAACTTTTTTGGAGTGTGTTACAGTCATCAGATTTGAAATTAGTGTATATATTCTAAAATAAATTAAATTAAGTAAACCATCACATAATGTGTTAATAATGTGTTTTCAATATAGCACAGAGGAATTAAATTTTCAAATGACAATTTATTTTGCATTTTCCATACTGTCCCAACATTTACAGAATTGTGGTTGTGTAGAGGCTGCTAAGTGACCTAATTCATTGTTTTTGAAAAGGTGTGTCACCAACTTCAAACTTGGCCTGTATGTGTTTATACCAATTTTGTTATAGTTCAACTGCAGTCTAGTTGTTTAAACAGACCCCATAAACAATATTCCCGCAGGCGCATGATTATATGACACTTTCACGTGCTTTAGAAAATGAATGAATCTTCACTAATGATAGTGTACAACCAGAAAAGCTGAGAGTACATAACCAAACAAGGAAGTAATGCCTGAAGTGGGCTCCTTTATGTTCACTGCACTATATCAATAAACCATCAACTCTGTCAAACAACACCTTTCCCTGTGTCCATGAATTTGACTAGGACAAAACAACTAACCAACAATAAATTCTTGCAGTCTCTAACTCGCCAATTTCTTTTAATCAAAACATTCAGAGAATGGTGGTGGAAAACCAAAATAGCACACCCTGAACTCATTTGACAATCAGCAGTTTCTAACACATTTGACACAACCTGGGCGGGAGTTTGTTGAAAATGTTATAAAAAACTTTCCATCCATCCGGGCATGGAAATGTAATCACCATGGAAATAACATTTACACTGAAAAGCAGTAATTGTGCTGTTCTGTTACTTTATCTGGGGAGACTGTGGTATTACAAGTGTGACCCTGCCAATGGCTAGAGCGTCACTGCTCACTCTTTAAGAGCCCAGTGCTTTGCCTTTAGAGGGAGCCCAGTGCTTTGCCTTTAGAGGGAGCCCAGTGCTTTGCCTTTAGAGGGAGCCCAGTGCTTTGCCTTTAGAGGGAGCCCAGTGCTTTGCCTTTAGAGGGAGCCCAGTGCTTTGCCTTTAGAGGGAGCCCAGTGCTTTGCCTTTAGAGGGAGCCCAGTGCTTTGCCTTTAGAGGG
>JACXGM010031062.1:0-13081 GCA_016801145.1 Umbra pygmaea
CTCCTTCACTGAACCTACATCTCCTTCACTGAACCTACATCTCCTTCACTGAACCTACATCTCATTCACTGATCCTACATCTCTTTCAATGAACCTACACCTCTTTGATCCTACATCTCCTTCACTGATCATACATCTCATTCACTGATCCCACATCTCCTTCACTGCTCCTACATCTCCTTCACTAAACCTACATCTCAATCCATAAACCTATATCTCATTCCCTGAACCTACATCTCAATCACTGATCCTACATCTCATTCAAACAGTAGAACCTACATCTTCTTCATTCATCCTACATCTCCTTCACTGGACCTACATGTCATACACTGCTTCACACTTGAGTTAAGGTTACTTCTACAATGTTATCGTATTCAAATGTCTTGAAATACCTCAAACCACTACAATGTTTGTTTTTATTATTGACTTGACAAACAGAGTGTTTTTATTTCTAATGGAACATTTGCCCTTTATGTGCCAATGGGGCTGAAGCATGCCGGGATACGCGACCATTTTAGGAATATTGAGGTGTTGATCTTGAAAGAGTTGACCTGTGTCTAAAAGCTGGATATTGATGTCTATGTCATCCCTGTGGAAGATGGCTCCGTTCCATGGATTATTCGGTGGGGGAGAAGTGAACACTCTCCGGGGTATTTGGCACAATATTGAACATGCACACACAATGCTTTATTTAAATCCACAAACTGATTCACACAAAAAATAATAAAACATTTGAAAATTTAGACAGTTGGACTAGGAAAACAGATTACTCAGATTACTCTCATCGATATTGCAAAACTGATATTGGCTGCTTACATGGAGCACTACATGTTAGCTTCTTCAGCATTGTTTTAAATAGGACTGAAATTCGAAGGTCACATGATGTAAGGTTGTGGACAAGGCCTGATAGCTGGTGTTTCTCCCGCTTAACCCATACTATATATGTTATATGTTACTAAAACATAGTAACATACATTTTAAAATATATGAACATAAATGTTAATTAAATATTTATATGTGACATCCCATATGGAAATCTAATATTTTGCCATATATATGAGAAACTGTAATATATATTTTAATGATACAACTTTAATTACAACATGTGGAAATATATGTCACTTGTATAAAAACTGTACATTTTTGTATATTTTGACATATGTACATATCAGCCGCGGTCGGTGAATCTTAATTGGGGAGGACGGGCTCGTATTACGCTCAGAACCGGAGTGAATGGAATGTGTGCAAATCAAAAAAACAATTGGTTTTGTTCGTTGCGCACCATTCCATTCACTCCGGTGCCGAGCGTAATACAAGCCCGTCCTCCCTAATTAAGATCCACCGACCGCGGCTGGTACATATACAGTATTTGATGATGTTTACACAATATTTGCCAATATAAGACATATACGGAAATCTAATATATGTCATATATATACATTAGATTTCCATATGGGAAGGTGAGGAGCTGATCTTTAGTAGGGATGGGTCTCAACACTCGCTTCTATTAAGGACCTGTTTCCAATTTCTCAAAACACAAAAATTAATAAGGTCCGAGCTTATCGATATATAGAGCAAATTATCACTGACAGCAGCCTGATGCTATTTGATAAATTGTACTGTAGTTCATTGTTGGCTTTGTCAAAACATATTGATGTTGCAAGCAATAAGATGATCAGAAGTGATTTAATATGTTGGATTGTCAGAGGCTTAGCACTGATTGCCAGTTTCATTGTGGGCTGTTGGACATGTGAACTCAGTGCCAGTGTGTGCAGTGCCCCATAGAAAGGAGAGACCTTTTTCAGAGTGCACTTGGACTTTAGGTAGCACAACTGAAAGTATTGCACTATATGGTCATTGTATGCATGTATTATTACAATCTAACTGTATGCACAATATGTACTTTTTTAGGCCTATTTGTCTATGAGAAGGAAACAGACCTCTGATATATACAGGGGGAGGCAGGGTTTAACTTGACCATGCCCCCAAGTTGGGTAAAAATCGATTGGTCCTTATTTAACCCCCATGTATTTAGCCAAACATTATCGTGTGATCCTAATCAAATTTTGGTCACTTTTTGTTATTTCGATAACCGTTTTTTAAAAGCTGTTGAAATCACAAATCAAACAGTGACAGACTCACAGTTTTTGCAGTAAAAGCAATAATAGTCCTGTCAAGATTAAGAATTTATTGTTGTCTCGTCTTTCCACCAAATAATAGAAAAGTATGGACCAATTCCCCTGAACTTATGATATCACTCGATGCTGAGAAGGCCTTTGACATAATCGAGTGGGAATACTTATTCACCGTTCTCAGTTTGGTTTCGGCCACAAATTTATCGCATGGATCAGGTTTATTTATTCATCCCCAAAGGCCAGTGTCTGCACAAATGACCCTCACTCTGAATACTTTGCCCTGGAACGCGGGACCAGGCAGGGCTGCCTTCTTTCTCCCTTACTCTTTGCTATCCCTATCGAGCCCCTCTCGGTGGCTCTGCGGGCTTCACCCTCGTTCCAGGGTGTCATATGGGATGGAATTGAATATAGACTGTCATTATATGCAGATGACTTGCTGCAATATCTATATAATCCCATAACTTAATTACCAGCTGTTATCTCCATTCTGAAGAATGTCTGTTCTTTCTCTAGTGATAAGCTAAATCTTCAGAAGAATGAGTGCTTTCCAATTAATCCAGCTACACTACAGCTGCAACAGACAGATCTGCCTTTTCAACTCAACTACTCCTGCTTTAAATACCTTAGAGTAATTTTGACTCGTTCTCTCCCAGATTTCTTGTCAGCTAATCCCCCCCCTTCTTGTTCAAATGAAGGCTGATTTTAAGAGATGGGGTAATTTGTCTCTGTCTCTTATAGGAAAGATCAATGCTGTTCAAATGAATAGTTTTCCTAAAATGTTGTATTTCTTTCAATCTATACCCCTATTTTTCCCCTTGTCTTTTTTCAAAGCAATCAATCAGGTGGTCACCCATTTCATTTGGGGTGGGAAGATACCCAGGATCAAAGGGTCTTTGCTTCAGAGATATAAATGTGGAGGGCTTGCACTTCCCAATTTTCTATATTTATATATGTTCTGCTCTCCCAAATCTCCATCTGATCATACTGGTAATCCAGTAGTATATCCACACTTAAAATTTGGTACCAATTCCTCCATCATTTTAAGTTCTCCTCTACTCCTGTTATGGGCCCTATTGATAACAATCACATATTTACTCCATCTATAGTCGATAATGCCTTCTCTCTTTGGAAAAGGAAAGGCATTAAAACATTCCATGACAATTGTATGTGAAAATTGATTTTTTTCTAGTTTCCCCAACCTGGTTGCTAAATATGACTTACCCCCATCCCATTTCTTTCGTTATTTGCAGATGAGACATTTTGCCTCCTCGGAATTTGCTGGTTTTCACTCTCTGTCCTCAACTCAGTGCTAGGATAAGTTCCTTAACTTTTTACCCCAGCAGAGCTCTTCGATTTCACAGGTCTATTTTTAAATTATGTCATGTGAGAACTTTTCCGCTAAGATACCCAACGACTACTTGGGAGCAGGAACAGTTTGTACTGTTCTTTAATTTTGCATAATTTCCTGTAAATTCAAAAGTAAAAAGAAAAGGTATCGATAGTGTAGCGATAAAGACTCTGATTGTTAAGAAGTCTTGAAAATGGTATCAATATGAATAAAAATGTACAATCCCCACCCCTAATCTTAAGCAGTGTCAACTAACCACGGTCAGCCTCACCAGATCAGTCCATACTGTGGCTAGGGTTCCTCAGTAACATAAAAAAGGCTTTGTGCTGTCAGTGGTACGAGCTATCACTTCAACACGAAAATCCTGTCTAGCATTTAAGTTTTTATATAACTACAGCCATTTACAACATTTACATAGACAATATTACATTGAAGTCAATGTGTAAGATACAGAATGAATTTACAGGGTTGCTGAGTGCTAGATTGATAGAACATGTTGGTAGAATCTATATCCTTAGACACAATGATAAAGATGAGCATGTGTGTTTACATGAGTGCTAGATTAATAGAACATGTTACTAATAATAATAATATGTTTATTTTTTATAGCGCCTTTCAAGAACCCAAGGTCGCTTCACAAAATGATGCAAACTCTTAACAGACAGAAGGACAGGCAATCTGCTTATTATTAGAACAAGCAAAAAAGCAAATGGAGACAACAAACAAAAAAGACACAACATGGGTAGTGGAGGGCAGAGAAATAAAATTATAGATAATTATTTACTGAGCGTAGTGAAAATATGAGTTTTAAGTTGAGATTTGAAGGTCTGTAGGTTAGGGATGGCACGAAGATCAGAGGGCAGCTTATTCCATAGCTTAGGGCCTACAATACTAAAAGCGCTACCACCCACAGTAGAGAGTTCATGTCTGGGTACGACTAGCAGATTGTCATTGCTAAATCTAAGGGTCCAGGCAGGAACATATGGTTGCACTAACTCAGCGAGGTATTTTGGTGCAGGGCCATGACAGGCTTTATAAACTAGAACTAACAGTATAAACTGGATACGATTGACCATAGGAAGCCAGTGAAGTTGGTAAAGGATAGGAGTGATATGTGCAGATTTTTGTTAAATGTAAGGGCTCGAGCACCAGAGTTTTGTACCATTTGAAGGCGGTGTATAGCTTTGGTGGATAGGCCACTATATAAGGAGTTACAGTAGTCCAATCTGGAGGTTATAAATGTGTGGATAACAGTTTCCGCATCTCCAGAGGTAGAACATGTTGGTAGAACCTATAACCTTAGACATAATGATAAAGATGAGCAGCAGATACAGTGACCTGGGAGACAGCCAGATCAGTTCAGTCCAGAGCAGTGCTGCCCGGGCCTGTGCAGATTTCAGATATCCAGGAGTGTGAACGTCTGCTAGCTTAAATTGACCCTGTGCTATCTGTTGCTTCAGTGGGTCCCATCACAGTGGCAGTCCTTTAGCACGTGGGGCCCGCTACCTGGTGTCAGCTGACTGCTCCCGGGTCTACACCATACCTCAGACCAGCTCAGGTGCGGTGCCGGGGGTGAGGCTAGAGGCCTGTGGAGCGACACACCCACTTCCTGGTTCCAATCAAATGGAGAGGACTGAGGACACACCCACTAATCAGTCAGAGTGTGGGTGAGTGTGTGTTTACATGAGTGTTTTACAGTTGTGCTTATATATTTGCATACCCCGGCAGAAATTGGGAAATTTCAACATTGATTTTGACAGGATGACTGTTTATGCCAAAAATCTGACTGTTATGTAAAGATAGTGATCATATGAAGCCAATAATTATCAAACAGTAGTTTGGTTCCTTTGTAAACCAGCAAGCTAGATACTGAGCCATGGGGAGCAGAAAAGAACTGCCAAAAGATCTGCATAATAAGGTACTGGACCTGCATAAAGTTGGAAAACGATATAAAAAGATATCCAAAGCCTTGCAAATACCAGTCAGTACTGTTCAATCACTAATTAAGAAGTGGAAGATTAGGGGATCTCTTGATACCAAGCCAAGGTCAGGTAGACCAAGAAAGATGTCAGCCAAAACTGACAGAAGAATTGTTTAGGATACAAAAACCCACAGGTATCCTCAGGAGATATACAGGCTGCTCTGGAAAAGACAGTGTGGTTGTTTCAAGGAGCACAATACAACGATACTTGAATGAAAATGAGTTGCATGGTTAAATTCTGGAAAGAAGCCTTTACTCCGCCAGTGCCACAAAAAAGCCTGGTTAAAATATGCTTGACAACACCTTGACGCCTCACAGCTTCTGGCACACTGTAATTTGGATTGACATGCCCAAAATAGAGCTTTATGGTCACAAGCATAAATGCTATGTTTGGAGAGGGGTCAACAAGGCCTATAGTGAAAAGCAAACCATCCCCACTGTGAAGCATGGTGGTGGCTCACTGAAGTTTTCCGGGTGTGTGAGCTCTAAATGCACAGGGAATCTTGTGAAATTTGATGGCAAGATGAATGCAGCATGAATACTGGCTGACAATTTGCATTTTTCTGCATGAAAGCTGCACATGGGACACTCTTGGATAGCATGACAATGACCCTAAGCACAAGGCCAAGTTGACCCTCCAGTGGTTACAGCAGAAAAAGGTGAAGGTTCTGGATTGGCCATCACAGTCTTCTGACTTTAATATCATTGAGCCACTTTGGGGAGATCAAAAACATGTGGTTCATGCCAGATGACCAACAACTTTGCATCACCTGGAGGCATTTTGCCAAGACGAATAGGCAGTTATACCGCCTGCAAGATTTTGGGACCTCATAGACAACTATCACAAACAACTGCACGCTGTCATTGATGCTAAAGGAACCAGCTTCCAGAGGAGATCAGATGTGCTCCAACAGTAGTCACCTTTAAATCCAGACTCAAAACACATCTGTTTAGCTACGCTTTTAGTGAATGAACTCTGTGCTAAGTCCGAACCGATTGCACTATATTTTATATGGTTCGTTCAGTCTCTTTTATTTCTTAAACTGTACTATTTTTCTAACTGTTTTTCACTTTTATTTTAATTGCTTTAATTTTATCTGTTTAAAATTTTATGTTTTCCTGTTTATGTAAAGCACCTTGAATTGCCATTGTGTATGAATTGTAGCCTGGAAAAATCCAGACCAAAATCCTGAACGATTTATGGTCTGGCATCGAGTAATGAAAATTACTCAACTCGAGGGGCGGCACCAAGCGTGCATTTGAAAATCTCACTGTACGCGATTGGATAACACTACGACCTATCACCAGTGGGTTTTCGCTAAGCCCCTATGGCGGAGTTAACTGGTAGAGCCGTATCAGGCAAAACAGCAAAAACGTCCTTCTTAAAAAGGAACGCTTTGAGCGCCGTCATCTGTTTCTCTTTTAGACCAAAAGTCAAGTCCAAACTCATTCATTGTAGTGGCCAAAACAGTTTCAAACAACTGGTGTTCATCCATAGCGATCTTACAATGTTTATTAATGACTTGAGGTCACACTCGCAGCGCTGTCGTCATCTGTTTAACACGCCTCTGGCCCGCCTATATCAGATACACCGATGTGATTGGTGCAGCTCGGCTACATGGGCATAGTTAATGAGCAGCATTACTCGGTACCAGAGTAACTTGCTGAGCAAATTCAAATTGTGCTCTTGTGAGAACTCTGGATTTCCAGGGTATATGAGATGTGCTATATAAATAAACGTGCCTTGCCTAAAGGGGGCAATACACCGTATTATGCACTGAGGGTATACACACTTTTGAGCAGGTGGCATTGAATTATTTTCTTTATTGTCATGTTTTGTTTTATGAGTGTGCTATTCTGTTATGACCTACAGTTTAATATGAATCCCACGAGAAATGCTCACCCATGTTTTCTTTGAAAAGATGGTGTAGATGAGGTCAGACGTGTTTACGTATTTTATCTCTGTCCATGTGCATCTCTACAACAATTTTTTCTCAAAACAATTTCCACACATACTACAGTGGCCTTTCTCACCCTACTCGTCCTGGATTATCCCTATTTCTGCTATTTTTGCTACATTCCTGACCCCCAACAGACATCAGCTAGCCAATTAGCTGCTACCATGGCATCTTACAGCATATAGCCACTTCGAAAGACTTCACAAGAAAGCCTGTAAAGCAGCAGCTAGCCTATTAGCTGCTATCAATATACAGCATATAGCCAGGTCGAAAACCTGCGCTTTCCATTGCATAATAATATACCAGATTACTCTTCTCCCTAAAATCACTGGATTACTACAGCTAATCAGCCAGCTAGTAATAGCTACCATCTTAACTCTTGGCTAGTTGGGGATCTGTGCTAACACCATGAGCCTTGACTAGGCTAGAGTACTTCTCTTCTTACGGATTGGAACCCATCGCCGATGTCTCAGAGCTCTGCAATTTCCCCAAGACTTCCCAGCTGACGGGATCCTCCAATGCGACCCTTCAGCATGCCTTCCAACACGATGTTGCTGACGGGAGTCATCTACTAGCCTGCTGCCTGGACTAGCGGGCCCGCTAGCAACATCCTGTTAGATGTAACACCCATTCAAGCTACCACATTACTATACACGGTAACTCTGTATGACTCTCCACTACCAGTCAGTGCACGCGTAGGTCATGCAGTGCTCTCCAGAATTTAACTCTTTTGTATCTGTTTTTTATTTTTTTATTTCTCACTTATTCTTAGTCTGTAAATATAAATGTCAATATGCCTCGCTTATTGTTATTTGAAATAGCTTTTATTGTCTTATTTAACTGTAGATCAGCTCATCTCATTCAGTACACCTCAGATAACTTTTTGGTCCCCCCCACACTTTCTCTGAGACCCTTACTAGTCTAATTGGTTTATCCAGTTAAGGATCAGTATCCTGCCTGTGGGATATCCCCCCCCAAAAAAGCTGGACTAGAATCACAGTTAACAGGTCCAATTTTTAGGTAATATATACATGTCCCATATCTTTACAAAGCTTAAATTCTCAGAATTCTAGCTAATGTCTCCGTTTTACAATAGCTATAACAAAAATAATAATTAAACCTTATAATGTGAGCTACGTGCCTTGTACACATGCGCCTCAAATAAAATAGGAGGTGGATTAAAGTCGCTGCTCAACTGCAATTCTTTTTTTAAAATGTATTTATTTATAGATATTTCAAGACAAATATAATTAACAGCACACACCATACAACATATATATATATGTACATACACAGAACGCAAAAGCATATCCTTATAATCCCCCCCCACCCCACAAGTGTCCAGCTGGACCCAACACGGTCCCGAACACTCCATCCCACCCACTACCCATCATACCGCTCAAACCCACAGTAAACACCCAAACAAACATATAATACGCAGACATACATACAAATGCATACATACAATAATAATGAATTAGACTTGAAAGGCTGGTGACATAAATTGGGTTATGGCAGATCAGAGGGAAATATTCTTTAACTATTGAAATATGATACAAATCTGCCATGCATCTGAGAATTTTAAATATGATCCCCTCACGGTAAACTTAATTTTCTTCAGTTGTAGAAACGACAAAACCTCACTTAGCCAGAGCGAGCCTAAGGGGGGCTGACAAGATTTCCACTGTAGCAGATTTCTGCGGCGGGCTCGTAATGAGGTAAAAGCAATGATATCCGCGTTTTTATGGCGTAATGAGAGAAGGTCCCCTGGGATTCCAAACACTGCAATCAGAGACCATGGAGTCAAATGGATTTTAAGTGCCTCGGAAAGAATATGAAATATGTAATTCCAGTAGTTGCTCAGTTTGGTACATGAAAAAAACATGTGATAGAGGTCACATGGGGAGGAATGACATCTGTCACACACATCGTTCACTGTAGGGTACATTCTGGATAGTCTGGACTTAGAATAATGAACTCTATTGACCACCTTGAACTGAATAAGTCCAAGACGGGCACAAGATGAGGTACAGCTTACTCTCTTAATCGCTCTATCCCATAACTTCTTTGAAAGTTCAAGACCCATTTCTCGCTCCCAGGCAGATTTTGATCTGTTGGTGTTGTTTTTGTCAAAAGACAATCAATGAATAGACCCGAGAAATCAGTGAGCTCTGTTGAGGTGAGAAAGTTAATAGCTCGTCCCATGTCTGGGTAGAGGGTAGAGAGGGAAAACATGCAAATTCAGAAGAAATTAAATGTCTCATCTGCAGATACCGAAAAAAGTGTGATTGAGGCAAGGCATATTTATCAGCCAAGTTGGGAAAACTACAGAAAACTCAATTTTCAAAAAGGTCATGGTAGGTTTTAATACCCTTTCCTTTCCATAGAGAGAAGGCATTGTCAACCACTGATGGAGTGAACATGTGGTTGTTATTTATAGGACCCAGGATGGAAGTATGGGAGAACTTAAAATGACGACGGAACTGGTACCAGATCTTAAAGGAGTGTTCCACAGTAAATCAGTTTCATAGTATACCATTTACAAACGTTACCATAGATGATTTATGTCATATACACGTCTGTTCTTTTTCAATATATCAGAAAAAAGCCGATAGTATATTTCAGTTCCTTTTGCATCCACTGGGGTGCTTCTGTATCCGTCTAAACTTGAGCTACCACAACTCCCAGAATTCCAAGCGAATTTTTTGCCCGTCCCCGTTTGAATGCACCAACACAGAACATGGGCAATTCAACAGCACACCTCTGTAGAGCTTGATGCTAAAAAGTTATACATATTTGTTGAAATTGTAGTCTAATTTCTATTCATCATGCCCGTTTGGTGTTCTGTACATAGTTGCAGAAATTACAAGCAAGCCCATAAAGAAGGAGTAGTCTTTCACACTTTACAATAGGCTATAAATAGTTAGGGTCTGCAGTCTGCATTTTAGGTCGGAAGATTATGAAAGGGTTCTACGTGCTATATTAACCGGCACTACAGCCCGAAAGCGGCTGAAAAGCGATGCGATCCCATCCATTTTTCTTTATCTAGAAAGAGTTTAAGTCAGTGAGTAGAAAATAGTGTAAGTGGGAAGTATTATAACATGAACACGGAGCCTCCAATCATGCAACCTCACGTCTCACATACCAAACCGGAAGTTGCATTTTAACTGCAATTCTTAAGTAATATGTAAACGTCTCAGATGTCTTTAAAGTTTAAGATTGGGATTCTAATGAATATCTCAGTTTTTGATGGCTACAAAATTAAAAAGCTTTTTAATTATGAGTGATGATGTGAGCTATGCATCTTGTAAAAAAAGCTGTTCATTTCACTCTGCTCAAAAATTTCACTCTGTCCAACGCTCTAAATGTCCAATTCTTGATGCATTTTGCTGCACCCTTATACTGCTCTTACTTTGCTCCTCAGGAGATGTTGAGCAAAACCCTGGCCCGGTAGCCAATAATGCCATCCCCACCCCCCAGGGGCGCTTATGTAGACTTCTGTAATAGTACAATTCTTGGGTTCATTCATATTACTGTAATATCAGAAGCCTACTTCCTAAAATGGATCTAGTCACTGCCTTTGCACATTCAGCCATCCCTGATAATCTAGCTGTGTCTGAATCCTGGCTCAGGAAATCCACAAAAAATTCAGAAGTATCAATCCCTAACTACAATATTTACCATCAAGACAGAACTAGTAGCCACACTATTGTAGACAAGCACTGCTCTGTTATCTTATCCAGGTCTGTGCTGAAATAGTTTGAACTTTTAACTAGAAAAATCCACTTTTCTAGAAAGAAGTCCCTCACTGTAGCCACATGTTATAGACCCCTTCAGCTCCCGGTTGTGCCCTAGACACCCTTTGTGAATTGATCGCCCTCCATTTATCTTCTGAGTTCTTACTGTTAGGAGACCGAGGACAAGGAGGCAAGGACATCAGTGATCACTGCCTCATTGACTGCGTCCATAACGGGTCTGCATTTGATAGCCTCATCACTGTTAAACACTCCCTAAAACATTTCTGTGAACAGGCCTTTTTATTAGATCTAGCCCAGGTACCCTGGAAGGATTCAACCTTATCCCTTCAGTAGAGGATGCCTGGTCATTCTTTAAGTATGCCTTTCTAGCCATTCTAAGTAGGCATGCCCCTTTTAAAAGTTTAGACCTGAGAGTAGATATAGCCTGTGGTTCACTCCAGAACTTACTGGCTTAGCCATCATAAAAACATTTAGTTGTGGTTTACCACTCTAGCCTCGAATAATCCCCGTAACCTGTAACTCTTCAAGGAATCCAGGAACCGGTACACACCAGGAGGTTAGAAATGCTAAGGCTAGCTTTTTCAGACAGAAATTTGCTTATTGTAGCACTAATTCTATGTTCTGGGATACAGTAAAGTCCATGGAGAAAAAGAACACCTCCGCCCAGCTGCCCATGGCTCTAAGGCTAGATAGTACTTTCACCACTGACGAGTCATCCATAGTTAAAAAATTAAATAAGCATTTTGCCAAGGCAGGTCATGCTTTCCATCTGGCAACCCCCACCCTAACTAACAGACCTTCACCCTCCGTAGCTTCCTGCCGAAGACCCCCACATTTCTCCTTTGCCCATATCCAGACAGCCGATGTTCTGAGGAAGCTGCAAGATCTTGACCCCTTCAAATCTGATGGACTAGACAAGCTGGTTCCTTCCTTCCTAAAACTGTCTGCGGTAATTATTGCTACTCCCATCACCAGCCTTTTCAACCTCTCCTGTGAGTCATCCGAGATCACTTAAGTTTGAAAAGCTGCTACAGTGATCCCTCTATTCAAAGGGAGGGACAGTTTAGACCCAAACTGCTAAAGACTGATTTCCATCCCACATCTCAAAGGTCTTTGAAATCTTTATCAATAAACAAATGATCAACCATTTTGAATCCCGCTAAAGCTTCTCTGACATGTAATCTGGTTTCCGAGCCGGTCACGGGTGCACCTCAGCCACTCTCAAAGTCCTAAACGACATCATAATTGCTATCAACCAGAAACACTACTGTTCAGCAGTCTTCATTGAATTGGCCAAGGCCTTTGACTCTGTTACAACATCCTCATTGGCAGATTAAAGAGCCTGGGTTTTTCAAAGGACTGCCTTGCCTGGTTCATCAATTATTTCTCTGACAGATTCCAGTGTGTTAAATCAGAGGGCCTGCTGTCCAGACCTCTGGCTGTCTCCAAAGGCGTGCCTCAGGGTTCAATTCTTGGGCCAACTTTATTTTCTGTATACATCAATTATGTCGCTCTTGCTGTAGGTGACTCTATGATCCACCTCTATGTAGACGACACCATTCTCTATACATCCGGCCCGACGTTGGACACTGTTAAAAAACCTCCAAGAAAGCTTTGATAACATACAACATTCCCTCCGTGGCCTCCAATTACTTTTAAATCCTAGCAAAACTAAATGTATGATCCTCAACCGATCATTGACTTTCGTGCGCCGTAGAGGATGGTCGCATGGACGATGGCTCTGCTCACTCTATGCAGGTTTTGGCTTATTACTGTTTTTTTAGTTTTTATTTCTGCACGTCCTGCACTGTCGCTCATACAGTATGATCGACTAGCACTTTTGGATATACGTAATTCACTGGATACAGACTTTTTTTCCACTTACCGGAGTAATTGCTGCA
>JACXGM010031063.1:0-12950 GCA_016801145.1 Umbra pygmaea
TGTGTGTGTGTGTTGCAGGTATCGTCAGCGTGCCCAGGTACTCTCCTCCATCCACAAAGACCAGCCAGGTCACCCGGTAACACGGGCTGTCTATTGGATTAGCTACATCTTGCGTCACCATGGCGCCAGTCACTTACGGTCATCCGTCTACAATGTCCCCACCTACCAGTACTTCCTATTGGATGTGGTGTTGGTGATGGGGGCAGGCCTGGCATTGGTGGGCTACCTCTGCTACCGGATCACTGGGCTGCTGAGGTCAAAGTTTGCTGGTCAGGGCCAGGTGAATGAGGCTACACATGCTGATAGGGGCACCGATGAAAAGGCCAACGGACATTGCCATAGTAATGGGGTGGTTGCTAATGGGAAGCACAAAGGAAATGGAGTAACTATGAAGAACGACAAGAAGATCAAGTAGAGAACAGGGCAGGGTCAAGGGTCAGAGTTCTGACCTCAGGGATAGGAGAAGGAAGCGGTTAAGGAGTGTGCATGTATGCGTGTGTGCGTGTGTGCGTGTATGCGTGTGTGTGTGTGTGTGTGTGTGTGTGTGTGTGTGACAGATCTAAGGAGTGGAAAAGACAGATCTGAACAAATAACGCTATGAGATCATGTCAGTTGAGCCTCCTCTTTCTCCCCTGTACACCCTGTTCTCTTCACATTTCTGGAATGAAGGATGATGATGAGTCTCTGACTGACAGACCCTCAACAACAACAAACTATTTATTTTGGAAAAGGAAAAATGTATTGAAGGAGAATGAATGGCTGTTTACCCAGAGCAAGACCACTTCTATTTATTATGAATAAAACACCCAGGCTACACAGTTTTTATTATTTCATTAGTTCTATTATTAGTTAACTTTATTTCATTTATCTTACTAGAACATTCTATTAGGTTTAAAACGATACCAGTATCTGCTGCCCTGTTCAACAGTTAGGAGCGTACGATCCCCCGCAGAGTCAACTGACACCTGAATAACTCAAACGGTTGAAAGGTGGTCAGGCAAGGTGGTTGTGTGCTTTGTGAATCTGAGCTTCAAGCCCTGTGTGGGGAAGTCAGAATCCTGGGGGAGGAAGAATTTGCTAAGCAGAAGTGTGATGACGAGCCCTCGGGAAACAGAACTAAGTGTAAAGTCTCCTATTGTAGAAACCAACCGCTCAGTAAGATGTGAAGCTAGAACACCGTGACTTTTAGGTCTCTGGAATTTAGTGCACATCATGTTCTTGTTGGTTGATGGCGCTTGTGAGTTGATCCTGGTATAGTTATACCCTCCTCATGTTAACAACCCTACCAATGTTATGGACACCAGTGCACTACTTTACACCCGAGTCTGTAGACCCTAGTGCACTACTTTACACCCGAGTCTGTAGAACCTAGGCCACTACTTTACACCAGAGTCTATAGACTTTAGTGCACTAAGTAGATCAGAGTCTGTAGACCCTAGGGCACTACTTTACACCAGAGTCTGTAGACCCTAGGACACTACTTTACACCAGAGTCTGTAGACCCTAGGACACTACTTTACACCAGAGTCTGTAGACTTTAGTGCACTAAATAGACCAGAGTCTGTAGACCTTATTGCACTAAGTAGATCAGGCTGTAGACCTTATTGCACTAAGTAAACCAGAGTCAGTAGACCTTAGTGCACTAAGTAGACCAGAGTCTGTAGACCTTATTGCACTAAGTAAATCAGTCTGTAGACCCTAGTGCACTAAGTAGACCAGAGACTCTAGACCTGTGGTCCTCAAACCCTTCCATGGAGGGCCTAGTGAATGCTGTTTTTTGTTCTTTCCCTTCAATTAGAGCCTAATTAGGACCTAGACTGCCAGGTGACGGGAGATCCTAACCAATTAGTGAGCTACTCCATCAGGCTTGTACAAGGTAAAAGCAAAAACCTGCATACACTACGCCCTCCATGGAAGGGTTTGGTGACCCCTGCTCTAGACCCTAGTCAACTAAATAGGGGATAGGGTGCCAGGAGTGTGTTCATGTGTTTGTGTTAATATGTGTGTATGTTAATATATGTTTTTGTCAATGTCCTTGTGTGTTAATATGTGTTTGTGTATAAGTATGTATTGGTGTTAATATGTGTGTATGTTAAGGTATGTTTGTGTCAATGTCCTTGTGTGTTAATATGTGTTTGTGTATAAGTGTGTTTGAATATGTGTTTATAGGTATATGTATATATGTCTGTGTGTATGTGTGTACAGTATGTGTATATGTGTGTGTATGTTTGTGTGTGTCTCTGTGTGTGTGTTGGCGCGCAGGTGTGTGTGCCTGCCTGCGTGTGTGTGCCTGCCTGTCCAGTTGTTGTTTTAGTAACCAGCATCTATTTGATGACAAGACATGTTAAGGACCGATGGAGACTGTTTACCAAATCGCTGGATCACACTAGATCACACACTTGAAAAATATCCTGTACTAGATTCCAAATATATCACCCAGGTTCCTTAAAAAACTGATCGCACTGATTCACACACAAGATTCGACATACATCCAATCCAGGTTCCTGTCAAATCTGATCTTATTGGATCACGTACTAGATTCCACATACATTTCCCAGGTTCCTGAAAAAACTGATTGGAACTGTACTGAATCAAACTTGATCACACTAGGTTCTAATGCAAGCTGTATTAAACAACCCAACTTGACTGACAGTTCTGTAACCAATCATTGGAGAGGAGGAGGCGGATCAATAACAAGCCAGCCAACCATGGGGAGAAACAATAACAAGCCAGCCAACCAGGAGGAGGGACACTAACACTCAACCAATCAGCAGCATGACAGTACCAAACACCCAGTAGGACTTTTAAGGTCTCAACTAGTTTCAGCAGAAGCTCTAGGCTTACTCCCAAATTGCACCCTATTCCATACCTAGAGCACTAGAACAGGGACCAATGGCCTGACCGTTAGCAGTTCACTAGTTTAGACCAGGGACCATAATAGGGTTTAGGTTGCCATTTGACGTGCAGCCTTGAGGTTGGTTAAGGCTCCGCCCTCTATGAGCTTGTAGTAACCTTGAAGAAGTTTGAAATCATCATCATCATCGATCAGGGAGAACACACTACAGGCCATGACTAGAGGCAGAGGGAAAATCCACACCTGACTTTCTGCATATATTGCTTTTATTTTGTCATTAATTCAGTATTAAATACTAGTAACCTGGGTTGTCTATTAAGCCGCACCCCCCCCTTTCTTTCACTCTCTCTCCTCTCCGCCTTCACAGCGCTGTTCCCTCCAGCTCTTTCTTTGGAATGATGTGTCTACATATTTCTGCACATTTCATTTGATCTGATTTTAAACAGTTTTAAATTACATTTGTCGCTGTGTGTCATGTTGTAAATAAAACATGTAAACAACAACAAACAACATCAGAAACTAATGCTAAATAAAAAATTGTTTGCAGTATCTCGATGAACATTTTCCTCTGTGTGTGTGTGTGTGTGTGTCTGTGTGTGTGTGTATACAGGGGTGTATCCAGGATGTCAGGGGCCCCACAGACATGATGAATCATACATTTAAATTCCAGGGCCCCCCTCCCTCACAGGGCCCTCTGAATCATTACCACCATTCACCCTTTTACTATACCCCTGCTTGTGAGAAACAAATGTCCTCAGATGTATAGTAACCAGTGGTAAATACTTGCTTGCGAGGACTAGTTAGGCATTGAGTACAATGAGGTTCAGGATTAGTGTTTGGCCATAAAGGTTGGGTTTAGAAGTTAGGAGAATACAGAAAACATTATTTAAATATAAATATATTTTTTGGTCCCAAAAACAACCTCATAATTTTAGAAAAAGATATACATGTCTGTGATGGATAGAGTTGTAGATGCTGAGGGTAATGAAACACAACAGCTCTCTGTCCCACACAAACACTTTAAAACACCCTCTCTATCACATTTAGCTGACCATACCCATGGGCTCATGGTTTCCAACTGTAATGTTTTTATCACTCAGTACAGGGTGCCATACACACGTGATTGACTGACTTGCTGGGTACCTGACTGTCTGGCTGGGTAAATGACTAGCTGTGATGGCTGGCTGGGTAATTGACTGTCTAAGTGGTTAACTAACTGACTGGGATGGTAGCTGACTGACTGGCAGTGAGCTGCATCACAACTGATAACCTCTGGAGGGCGCCACAGTCTGTCTAGGCTTGTCCCGGCACTTTTCCGCAAGCACCTTGTTGACATTTCTAGATAAAGGACCATTCTTTTAGGTCAACATTTTATAATGATTTGATTTACATTACATGGACAGAACACAATTTAGGCAGAAATGTAGAAAAAAACTGTAAATAAGTAAAACAAATGTATAATGCCTTCTCAAAAAGTAAATACATGATATCCTAAAATATACACATTGCGGAGCTTGCAAGTCTGTCACTCGCTCGCGTCGTTGCCATGGTCACAGACCCAGCAGCCATTTTGATGGCCCGAATTTGAATTGATGTGGATAACTTTAAAGAGATTAGTCTAACTGTACACAGCAGTGTTTAAATATGGGCCAATAACAGATGAGCCGCCTAAATGTACACTATAGAAAAACAACGTTTTAAACAATGTTGTAGAGAAGAAAAACATTTCAGTCCAAACATATTGCCTATTTATCACTAAAGGTGATACATTAGGGTACATCTAAACATAGCAAATTGTAGAAAATTATAAATAGCCAATATGTTTTCAAACGTAAAATAATCTAATCTAATGTTTTCATATTTTGAAAGAAAATTAGATATATTTCAATGAAGTTAGAGCTATATACATCGTGTTCCAAATTCTTATGAAAATTATATTTTGCATTGATTTTCCTAAATAGTCGATGCAAATGACAGTCAGTATAATTTTCAAGTCACCAACCGTTAGGATATAAGTCAAATTTCATTGAACAAACCACCCAATGAAAACAGTATACTTTTCAAAAATAAAAAACTGAAAATGCACTGTTCCAAAGTATTATGCAAAACAGAGTTTCAAAAATTTTATAGGTTGTAAAGGACTGAAAAGTGTCATTTGTTGAATTTGCAGCATTAGGAGGTCATATTCAACATGTCAAGTAAAACCTACCATAAAAGACTGGACAGGGAGAAAAGTTGGTCATACTTATTCTGAAGTCTCGAGAGATTTTGCATGTTCACAGTCGGGACGGGTTGAAAATCTGTTTGTGTGTGGTATGGTCTTTGTCACATCATGGCAGACCACGCACTATAGGAGCAAAACGGTTATATCTAGGATTTTTTGTCCTCATGTTTGTGGTCTCTTACAATTTGAACATTTTATAAGATTGAAAAAATCTTTTACTGTGTACCCAGCATTAGCCTCTCTAACCTTATTATACACTCTATTATAATCTCCCAATCAACATCAAACCTCTGACAGAAAACCAGTACACTCTATCAACATCAAACCTCTCACAGAAAACCAGTACACTCTCCACTGTTTCCAACACCAGACACCCATCACACAAACCCATATCATGTTTTGTCTCCCATGGCGATATTGATGGGGATATTGATAAGGTTGGACAGACAAGGGGTGCTTGTGAGGTTTTAATATTAATAATAATAATAATACATTGAATTTGTAACGCACTTTATATTCTAGCGAATCCCAAAGTGCTACATGATAAAACAGGTAAGTGCTAAAAATAAAAACACATAGAGAGCATGAGAATAAAAACAAAAGCAATCAGGCAAAAGGGCTGAAGTTTAATCAAAAGCTCTCCTAAAAAGGTGGGTTTTAAGGCCACGTTTAAAAACATCCACAGTCTGTGGTGTCCTCAGGTGGGCAGGGAGAGCATTCCACAGACTGGGAGCAGCTGAGCAGAAAGCTCCATCTCCCATTGTACGGAGCTTGGTCCTGGGTGGTTTCAGGAGATACACTGAGGCAGATCGGAGGGTACGTGTGGAGGTCTGTGGTAGATGTTCAGGTATCGCTGGGGCGCAGGGAGGTCAAGTCTTTGATGAAAGCAGCAGGGATTGAGGTATGGGAGAGACAGTGGGGTGAAGGTAGGAAAGGTTTTTTCATAATGTACATAGGTCTGTGAAGGAGGAGATGGGACTGGTGGGGTGTAGGCAAGAGGAGGTGGTGTGCAGCAGGATGAGGTATGGTCACACAGGTTTAAATGCCACATTGAGAATAGTGGCAAAACATGATATGGGTTTGTGTGATGGGTGTTGGAAACAGTGGAGCATGTACTGTTTTTCTGTGAGAGGTATGATGTTGATAGGGAGATATTTTATAATACGGTTGGGGAGGCCAAGTGGGGATGGGACTTGGGTGGGGTGCTTGGGGGTGGAGGAGGGAAGGAGGTCGTGCTAAAGGCTTTATTTATTTTTCTTAGGAACACAGGGCTTTATAGGAGGATATAGCAGGGACGCCGGCCTCATACTTCAGTGCAGTAGGTGGCGGTATATGTACCCTAGTCAGAGAGGGGTCTTGTGGACAATGTCCCATCTGTCATGGTGGGCCCTGGACTTGGTGAGTGGTATCTGGGAGGCCAACCACCTACAAGAACTTCACTGGATTCATAAAGGTAATGTACAGTTCACTTCCTAAGAAGGTTGAGACTGCTGCGTCACCACAGGATTCCACCCCAGCAGTCCCACAAGATGGCTGCTGACCTGCAGCCCAAAAAGATAGGCCTCTGCCTAGTTCTATTGCTGTTCTGGTGTTATGTTTGTGTGGGTTTGCCGCGTCGGGTGTCGCTCCTTAAATGGGGGGTTATGTCACAATGTCCCTATTGTCTGTGTGTTATGTCTTAGTGGTTTCTCCCCTGTGTGTTTTGTTTGGATTCTGTTTTCCCGCTCTTTGTGTCACATGATCCAATCACATGTTTTGGTTATGCTATAGTTTTCTGTCTCCACAGGGGAAATTTTGTGGGCTGAATTCTGATGATCCGTGGCTCCTAAGCCCTTGATTTCTTTACAGCATGGAAAGCACAGATCACCTGAATGTACGACAACAAGACATACACTTGCATGCTACAGCCTAAAGGGAGTTTTCACATGTGGACACTATCAGTCTATCTTGCAGGGACTGTGGACTACAACATGTCTGTTGTTTCTCTACATGTCATAATCATTTATTACTCATTCTTGAATGGATAAAAAATGTCTGCTAGATATAAAAACAAGGCCTCAGTTAACATTGGGTGGTGAAATTTTTATGAGATGGATGATTCTCTGACTAGGCCATGCAAGGACATTCAAATTTTTCTCCTTTAACCACTGTGTGGTCAGTTTTGCTGTGTGCTTTGGGTCATTGTCATGTTGGAAGATAAATCTTCTTCCCATTGATAACTTTCTGGCAGAGAGCAGCAGGTTTTTCTCAAGAATTTGACAGTATTTGGCCCCATGCATTTTTCCTTCTATCCTGACAAGTGCTCCAGTCCCTGCTGCACAAAAACAACCCCATAACATGATATTACCACCACCATGCTTTACTGTAGGAATGTTGTTATTTAGATAGTGAGCTGTATTGGATTTTTTCTAAAATATATTGCTTGGCGTTGAGGCCATACAATTCCATTTTAGTCCCATCTGACCATAACACCTTTTTCCATGTGGCCTTAGAATCCTCAAGGTGCGTTTTGGAAAAGGTCAGTCGTGACTGCATGTGGCCTTTCTTGAGGAGTGTCTTTTTTTCTTGCTACCCTCCCATACAAGTCACATTTGTGGAGAATTTGTGATATTGTTGTCACATGCACACAATGACCACTCTGTCATGAATTCCTGCAACTGCTTCAGAGTTGCTGTAGGCCTCTTGGTAGCCTCTCTGACCAGTTTCCTCCTGGCTCTTTCATCCAGTTTGGAGCAACATCCTGACCGAAATGGACTTCACTGTGCTTCTAGGCACTGATAAAGCCTTTGAATTTTTTTGTATCCATTTCCTGACTTGTGCCATTCCACAAATTCATCCCGTATTTCTTTTGACAATGCCTTGCCACCCATAGTTGATTGTTGTCTTCAGTTGCACTACCAAGGACTGAAATGCTTGAGGAAAAGCTTGTTTCATGCTGAGCTAATCAAAATGACCACAGCTGATCACAGTTGAAAGTCAATTGGCTTTGTGTGTTATTGAGAAGGTAATTAACTACACCTGTGTGGGTTTAGAAATCATTTTTAGGAGGGGGTGATTCTTTTTCCAACTCAGTGATTCTGTTTTTTAATTTGTAATTTCTTTTTTTCTGACAAGTTGGTATTATATCTTTCATTTGGATGTTATGAGTTGTACATAGTACGGCTGAATGAAACAAAAACTGTGTCTGTCCGTTTTCATTTCAGGCTGCAGAGCAACAAAATGTAATTATGTTACAGGGGGATGATTCTTTCGTATACCCACTGTAACATAATGAACACTTGCCTAATATTGTGTAGGTCCCCCTTTTGCAACCAAAACAGCTGTCCCATAAGTAACAAACTATGATGAATTGTGTTTTGAAACATTTTATCAGAACCAGCATGAACATTTTCAGCAATTTGAGCTACAGACCCACAAAACCCTAGAACACCAGCAATATAATAAACAGACCCAAAACACTATAGAACACCAGCAGTATACTGAACAGACCCACAATACTCTAGAACACCAGCCACACATTTTGTGGGAAAGACCCACAAAAATCTAGAATATTAGCAGTATAAATAAATGACCCACAACACTGTAGAACACAAGCAATATACTGAATAGGCCCACAGCACTCTAGAACACCAGCCGTCTACTGAAAAGACCAACAAAACTCTAGAATACCAGCAGTATACTGAAAAGACCAACAAAACTATAGAACACCAGCAATACACTGAATAGACAAACAAAACTCTAAAACACTGGCAGTTTACTGAACAATATCACAAAACTCTAAAACACCAGTAGTATACTGAAAAGACCCACAACACTCTAGAACACCAGTAGTATACCGAAAAGACCCACAACACTCTAGAACACCAGCAATATACTGAAGAGACCTTCAGAACTCTAGAGCACCAGCATTATAATGAATAAACCCAATACACTAGAACACCAGCAATATATTGAAAAGACCCAAAAAACTAGATCACCAGCAATATACTAAATAGACCCACAAAACTCTAGAACACCAGTAGTATACTGAAAAGACAACACAACACTCTAGAATACCAGCAGTATATATACTGAAAAGACCGAAAACACTCTAGAACACCAGCACTATACTGAATAGACTAACAAAACTCTAGAGGACCAGCAATATTCTAAAAAGACACACAAAAACCTAGAACACCAGCAGTAGACTGAAAAGACCCACAACAATCTAGAACACCAGCGATATACTGAATAGACCAACAAAACTATAGAACACCAGCAATAAACTGAATAGACAAACAAAACTCTAAAACACTGGCAGTATACTGAACAATATCACAACACTCTAGAACACCAGTAGTATACTGAAAAGACCCACATCACTCTAGAATACTAGCAGTATACATACTGAACAGACCCAAAACACTCTAGAACACCAGCAATATACTGAACAGACCCACAATACTCTAGAACACCAGCCACACATTTTGTGGGAAAGACCCACAAAAATCTAGAATATTAGCAGTATAAATAAATGACCCACAACACTGTAGAACACAAGCAATATACTGAATAGGCCCACAGCACTCTAGAACACCACCCGTCTACTGAAAAGACCAACAAAACTCTAGAATACCAGCAATACACTGAATAGACAAACAAAACTCTAAAACACTGGCAGTTTACTGAACAATATTACAAAACTCTAGAACACCAGTAGTATACTGAAAAGACCCACAACACTCTAGAACACCAGCAGTACACTGAAAAGACCCACAACACTTTAGAACACCAGCAATATACTGAAGAGACCTTCAGAACTATAGAGCTAAACACTGGCGGTATACTGAACAATATCACTACACTCTAGAACACTAGCAATATACTTAAAAGACCCACAACACTCTAATACACCAGCAGTATACTGAAAAGACCCACAACACTCTAGAACACCAGCAATATACAGAATAGACCTACAACACTCTAAAACTCTGGCAGTATACTGAACAATATCATAACACTCTAGATCACCAGTAGTACACTGAAAAGACCCACAAAAATCTAGAACCCCAGAAATATACTGAATAGACCCACAACACTCTAGAACACCAGTAGAATACTGAATAAACCCACAACATTCTAAAACAGCAGCAGTATACTGAAAAGTCCCACAAACTCTAGAACACCAACAATGTGCTGATAAGAACCACAACAATCTAGAACACCAGCAGTGTACTGAACAGAGATGACCTTTTAAGTGACTTCTAGACAGCAATGTGTGTTTCAATAAACTCAAATTCTGCACACACATAGTATAACTTAAATTATGTAATACATGTTCTGTTGAAAAGCATCATCATTGAATTCTGATTCTGTGTTTTTGGTAGAGATTAACTCTGTTACAGGATTAATTTTGTTCACAGATTAACTCTGTCACATGATTAACTTTATTCAAAGATTAACTCTGTCACATGATTAACTATGTTCACAGATTAACTCTGTCACATGATTAACTTTGTTCACAGATTAACTCTGTCACATGATTAACTTTGTTCACAGATTAACTCTGTCACATGATTAATTGTGTTCACAGATTACCTCTGTCACATGATTAACTTTGTTCACAGATTAACTCTGTCACATGATTAACTTTGTTCACAGATTAACTCTGTCACATGATTAACTTTGTTCACAGATTAACTCTGTCACATGGTCTGAAAACAAATCCACGTGTGTCAGTTTTTAATATGTATAAAGAAATGACATAGGGCTATCCACTCTTAAAAGATAGTGTTAATATACAGTACACCACCGCTGATAGCAACAAGCATTAGAGATCAGACATTGTATGGTAGCTGTTGACCAGCCTAACATACCTTTAGAGCAGAATTCTGAAAGTAATATATAATTAGATTGGAAAATTTAAAGTTACGCTTAGTTCTCTTTTTCATTTCATTATGCTGTTAGATTTAAGTCAATTTAAATATATTTATTGCTAATCCATCCTCAACTATTCTTACACCTCCTGAAATGCACACTCATGCACACACACGCACACGCACACACAGCTCTCCATCACTGTCACTGTAGCTCATTGCACCCTCATTTGTGGGGAGTTGATGGATGTCCTCCCCTGAGGTGAGCTATATTCACTTACACGTGCACATACATTCTTACACTCTCATGGGCAAACACACTTTTACACTTACACGTGCACACACACTCTTACACTTACACATGCACACACACTCTTACACTCACACATCCACACACACTCTTACACGTGCACACACACTCATACACTTACACGTGCACACACACTTTTACACTCACACACTCACACATGCACACACACTCTTACACTCACATGGACACACACTCTCTTACACTCACACACTTACACGTGCAGACATACTCTTACACTCACACACTCACACACACACACTTACTCACACACTTACGTGTGCACACACACTCTTACACTCACACACTCACACGTGCACACACACTCTTACACTCACACGTGCACACACACTCTTACACTCACACGTGCACACACACTCTTACACTCACACATGCACACACACTCTTACACTCACACGTGCACACACACTCTTACACTCACACGTGCACACACACTCTTACACTCACACGTGCACACACACTCTTACACTCACACGTGCACACACACTCTTACACTCACACGTGCACACACACTCTTACACCTACACGTGCACACACACTCTTACACTCATACGGGAACACACATTGTTACACACACAGGTGCACACACACTCTTACACTCACACACACACACTCACTGTCAGCTGCAGCGTTGATCTGTGTCTCTATCTGTCTGCATGGCTCTGCAGCCACGTGTCTGGTTAGATCCGGTCCTCATTCATACAGCACAGATGCAACCTAGAGCCAGCAAGGCTACCCATGACAGAGCCAACTCAGTCCACAGTCTGGTTATGAGACGGTTTCACAGGGGCAAACAGGAGAGGAGAGGTGTAGGAGGAGAAGGAGTGTGAGTCAAGATATGAGATGACACCTCCAGCAGACACACCTCCAAAATGCTAGTGGGGCACACACAACAAAATAAATTACATAACCTGCCACCAATATTGGTGCACACAATAGGATTAGCAGCAACAACATTACACCTAGCCAGTGAAGCAAGCGCTAGTAACAGCGTTTTAGCTTCCTCCGGAGGGTCCAACTGCCTAACGCCGCACCACTGTGCAGTTAGAGCATGTGCACTGTCTTTTTTCACGTACGGCCCCAAGTATTAGCATGATAGCCCCTCCCACCATGAAAACAATAGCAAGCGCTTTTGCGTGCAAACGGCCATGCTTGACGTTTTGTGTAGACAATGGACAAAAATTTCTACTTTAAGCCAAAAAGGATGAAAAATACAGATTCAGCTTTTTATATTACCGTTATCAGCATATTTTATAACATTTATTTGGATAAGATAATATTTAACTGGCACTCGATTTTGTTGTTAACAATACACAGGGTTGGGGGTAAAGTAGCTTGTACAGTTACATTCCAGTTACTTGCTAAGTTTTCTGTACTCTTTCTATTTGTTTTATAGGTTACTTTTAAGATATGAAGTCAAAGTCAAAGTCAAGTCAAAAGTCAAAGTCAAGTCAAAGTAAAAGTCAAGTCAAAGTCAAAGTCAAAGTCAAATGTTCTGAGTTTTCCTCAGGCATTGCTTGTGGTAGATGCCTTGCACGGAGGGGAGACAACAGCCTATGATGCGCTCCGCTGACTTCACCACCCTCTGAAGGGCCTTGCGATCAGCAGCGGAGCAGCTGCCGTACCAGGCTGTAATGCAACCAGAAAGGATGCTTTCAATAGTGCACCTGTAGAAGTTTATTAAAATCC